>JASAMZ010011613.1:0-25490 GCA_030248115.1 Linhomoeus sp. GSCO2_2
AGATTTTAAACAGGGTTTTGCAGTCTATTTGTCTTTACCCTTGAAGAAATTGAAAGAAAGCGAGAGTCGCTACTGGAAAGTCAGCGTGATCTGAGTACCCTCGCATGCTAGGCTTGAGTGCCTGGTATATCGTAAGTCGCCATTATACTTACAGCATCACTTGCAGGGCCCTTGCCTAGCGAAAGAGCGACAGCCTTTGCCCTTTACACGCTGACGCGAAGTCAGTCTGCTGTCTGCTTTGCATTTTGTCACAGTACAGTACTCAAGTATTCAGGCTTCAGACACGGTCTGTTACCACGGAGGCAACGTGGCACCGATGTGTCCACAGTGTGTACTTAAACGATTTCCAGTTCGCAAACAGCCAGTCGCAAAGACTCTGTCTACTGTTCTTCATAGTTGAGTTCAAAATTGAGATACACTGACTGTACATACAGTGTGTTGTCTAACAAGCAACGCGCAAGTTAGGGTTGCTTTAGATTGCTGTTAGGATTGTTTGCACAATGAAGCCAATTGTTGTATCTGCGATCCTGCTGGCCCTCGTCGCATATGCCACGAACGCTTGGTCTGTCGATTACTTTGCAGGTATCAGGACTGGACAATTCCTACTGTTAAGTATGCAAATTCGCCTAAATTTCCAGCAGGCAAGACAGCGATTGCGTCACTGAAAACGGTACCAGCGCCAGGTGCATCGATTTGGGCTTGTTTGGTAAACTATGCCTCTGGGGACGCACTAGCCCTAAAGATGAGAAGTGCAAGAAGAATAGCGACTGCACCACTGAAGGGTTGAGCGAATGCCATGAGGGAAAATGCCGTGCCAAGAAATAACTGGCGCCCAGCGATCAACAAATGATGACTTGATACACAACTCTAATTACGAGAAATTTGCGCTCTGCGCGTGGACCATTTCCGACACACACTATGCGATTTGTGCGTCGAACACAACAGTTGGTTCAAGGAACGCAAGAAT
Source organism: Linhomoeus sp. GSCO2_2 (assembly GCA_030248115.1). Classification (NCBI taxonomy): domain Eukaryota; kingdom Metazoa; phylum Nematoda; class Chromadorea; order Monhysterida; family Linhomoeidae; genus Linhomoeus; species Linhomoeus sp. GSCO2_2. The sequence continues at coordinate 968 of JASAMZ010011613.1, forward strand.
TCCATCCGGACACCAGAATTTCACGCGCCAATCCAACGACGACAGCAAGAATTCAGATCGCACGCCATTGCCTTCAAACGTTAGTCGTCACACTACCCCCACAATCATTTCAAACTCCAAACTCCACTCCTGATCTAATTTCGCTGACGCTTCGTCAGTTGACCACCTCCATTCTTCGTCGTCGCGCGGTGCCGGCCCAGTTTGTGCAGCTTCAGCTTGTCCTTACGCGAGAACGGTTTGCCGCACTCGCAGCAGAGGTAGGGCTTCTCTCCCGTGTGCGTCAGGACGTGGCGGGAAAGGTGAGATCGCTTGCCGAACAGACGACCGCAGTGGGGACAGGCGTGATCCGTTGGAGACTCGTGGGAAGGTTTCTGGACGCTTCCTGAAATGGTTAACGAAAGAAGATGAATTGCTGAGCTTGGGGTGTGAAATTTCGGGGGGGTGGAGGAAGCCCCCCCCCCCCCCTCTCCCTTATCATTTGTGAATGCGAATCGTGTAGCCTGCGCACTGGCACTTGTCAACCGTGTTTTACATACCAAATATACTGTATGTATTTAGGTTTCCTTCTATGTAAGCACAAATTCGAGCGAACTGCTGTTTACGTACCTACCGTAAGACTCAAAGGCCAGCCATATCCCCCCCCCCCCACCCCAAATTTCCCAGTGATGGAATTTTTAAAGGCCGACTACATATTTCGCTCCCCCCCCCCCCCCACCCACTCCAGGTCAAACAGGCATCCAATCACAACCTTTCGAATCTTTTCGAGCCGGCACTTTGGCTTGTCGCACTTCGCGACGAGCAGACGAGCTTTTGCCGTCCTTGTCGACAACTCTCTTGTTGTCAGCGACCTTTGGCAGACTCCTGCGGAGGCCCGAGGCGAGACTGAAGACCGACGGTGCGTCGCCGACTTCTGAAGAACACAGGGGTGACCATAGAAACTGATTTAGGGTCAGTTTCAGTATCAGTATAAGTTTTGATTGTAGTTTCACTATCAGTTCCAGTTTCAGTAAGATTTTCTTTTGAGTTTAATCAGTTTCAGTTACTGAAACTGAGTTTCAGTATTACGATGCTCGTAGATGTGGGTACATGCACACTTTTGGCTACACGTGTTGCATAGGTAGTAACTGTGTTCAACTGTAAGGTATATTTCAGCTATTTCGTTATCATGAACAAGCAATACGCCAAAATTGACCGAATATGAGCCAAAGATACAGATTAAATATTGGAATCTAGACTAAAACTCGGTTCAGTTGTGTGTACGCCTGTACGGATACTAGTTTCGGCACGGCACTAATACTGAAACTGTTTGTGGAGTTTCAGTTTCAGTTTAAATACACCTGGCCATTCTAGTTTCAGTTTCAGTTGTAGTTTCAGTATTGAAACTGAAACTAATACTGAAACTAGTTTCAGAATACTGAAACTAGTTTCAGTTTCTATGGTTACCAAGGGAGGTTATCAGGGTATGTATTTACGGTAATTGTGTTACACCACACGTTGCGCTCCTCTGTGAAAATTGGCCGTCGCGTCGCTGTTGCACGTGTCTCCATTTTCAATGGCGAGGTAAGGTTGCACTGCCGTCACAGAGTCGTCCTTGACGCTCTCCACCACAACAATCTGTTGCGAAGACAATTTTATTGCATTGTTGCGCATTGCGTATGTACATGTAGGTACATAGATTACCAATTGGAGCAAAAGCGCACCTCCATCGCTCCTTTCCACTTTGTGCCACAATTGACTTCCCGTCCGTTGCGTTCGTTCTGTTCGACCACTGGCGTCGTCTGCAACAATGGATGGTCATCCAGTGAGTGATCCTTCAATTGTAAGTGACAAAAGGCAAGGGTATAACCTGTGTTTCGGCATTTCTGGCCTGCGGAAGACAGGCGGCCCTCTCCTCCTGCGCGTCGAGACGATCCTGCGACGGTCAGAGTACTGTAGAAATTCATTTCAGTTTCAGTTTTAGTTCAAGCGCTGACGCTGGCCGAGTTTCAGTTTCGGTTTCAGCCGCAGGAACTCCAGAATGTCTCAGTGAACTGATTAACGGAGAGCTTGGGGGTTGATTTTACGGAGATTTAAACGCATGGAACTCCTCAAGTTTGGCTAGCTTCTACCAACAGTTCAAGTCTTGTGTGAATGAAACGTCTACTTCTGCACTGAAATTTGCTGGAAGTATTGCGGATATAAGCACAGATTTAGCGCTAATTCAACATTAACTAACTAAAACAAACAGAGAGTTTCAGGTGGTTGTGTTGTGATTTCTAGTGGTCACCCTGCCGCTGATAACGACAGCGCTTCAAGTGCGCCAAGTATAGTATACAGTAACCCGACCTGTAGATCCCCGTTCCCCTTTCTCAGTTGCTCGTTCTCCTGTTGCAAATCTGCGACCATGGTTTGCTGCAACCAGTCACACAGAGGTCGCATTAATTGGCACAAGGTTATCTTAAACTAACTAAATATAAATAACTAAATTAACAATATGTAATAAGTCAGTGGCGGATCCAGAATTTTGTAATGGGGGGGGGGGGCGGAATTTTTGAGGCCACAGGGGGGAGGGACCAAGACACTAAAAAAGTGCATCAGAAAATTTGCGGAGCAGGCCAAAAATTGTTCCGATTTTGGCGTTTTCTGCTGCAAAATTGTCTTAGAATAGCGCCGCAGGCGAAAATTTTTGCCGATTTTGGCGTTTTCTGCTACAGAATTGCCTTAAAATAGCGCCGCAGGCGAAAATTTTGCCGATTTTCGCTTTTTTAGGTTACAAAATTGCTATAAAATAGCGCCGCAGACGAAAATTTTTTGCTTTGAACATGCTATCGCGCAAAATTTTTTCTTGGGAGGGGGTATGGGGAGGGCGGTTTGGCCGAATGGGGGGGGGCGGGGGGGGGCGGACGCACAACCCCCCCCCCCCCCCCCTAGATCCACTACTGTAATAAGTAAATAGTACCAGTCTCTGATTGGCCCTCAGCTGGCTGGAAAAGAAGGCCGCCTGCTCAGTCAGGTACGCGCCAATCGTCTCTTGTGGAAGGACCTCCTCTGCCATCGTTGGGACTACTGACAATAGTTTCAGAGACTGCAGTTTCAGAAAGTGCGCGCAATAACCTGCAATAACCTTGAGCAATTGCAGAATAACTGCCTTTGTTTGACCGGCCAAAGTACAAAGCGATTGGCCGTTTCAAGCCAAGCGAGCGGCATTGCGGTCTGGCTGCGCGGTGTCCTTATCAGTCCTATGCAGATTATACACCATGTTCCATGAGAGATCAGCGACTATTCGTCTTATCGAACGAAAGTGATACCTCTCAAACACGCCGATTGCTGTGACGATAAGATGTGGACTGACAGAAGCCATAGACAATCTTGTAAGCTTCTATGAGTTCTACCCACTGCATGTTCTGAGGGCGCACTGCGAAAGCCTTGTTTCACAACACAGAGCGAGGCAAGAATCATCATAGTATGTGGAAGCGCCAACAAAAGCAAGATGAGCCTACAGCCGATCACAACTTGTCGTCACAAGTGATTCTTCAGAGTGGAGCACGAATCATAAATATATCAATCCTGCACTCCAGTGCGATTGCCACACGGTAATAACATTAACCCTCTGGTTCCCGTTCCAGGTTCGTGTCGCCCGTTTATCTGACCGGGAACAAGCGCGGTTATGATCCCGTTGTCGCGAGAATTTTACTCCCGTTTATATGCTTTGCTCCCGTTTATAGCAATTTTGTCCCGTTTATATTAAGGAAATTGTCCCAAAACAGGAAAATCTGGTTTTCATCCCGTTTATTTGAGCGTTCCCCTCGGTAAACGGGATCAGGGTTTTACCCGTTTATGTAAACGGGAGCAAAGTTTGCTCCCGTTTACATAAACGGGAGCAAACTTTGCTCCCGTTTATAGAAAGTGTGATCCCTTTTATATATAATAGGGAACAAGCAGACTTCCCACCCGTTTATACAGAAATGCGGGAACGGGAACCAATGGGTTAACCAATCACAGGTCTGTGGTCTCTTACAGAGCGGCGTCTTTGAACTGCATATTGCCAGTGGGCAAGTAGTTGGTGAGACAGCCGTGGAAGCCCCGCTTCGTGCAGTTGGCGAAGCTTCCCGTGGGAGGCTGAAGCCAGCCCTGCCCATAACCTGCAATTAGCCAATGGTGAGTGTAAGCTTCGTGAGTCATTGCGAAAGTAGTTAGTTTATCCTAGAATGGAAGGCGTAAATGTGTAGTGGACGCAACGCAATCAGTTACCGGATTTTTCCGCTTATAAGCCCATCCACTTATAAGCCCATGGGCTTATATGTTGTTTTGACTGCCACCTATTAGCCCATGGGCTTATACGTGGTGGCCAAACTTTGTCGGGAGCGAGGCCAATACTTACCTAATTTTACTGCCAATTGGCGTCAAAATAGTTCAAATGAACTGCAAACCACTGTAAAACTGCCAATCAGTGAGTCGATTTATCTATTCGCTGACGAATATGCCATAAATAATTCAATGGAACTGCATAATTCATGAAAATTAGTTGCTGTCATAGGTCAGACAAAGACCCACCCTGAAAGTCGACTGCCACCTATTAGCCCTGGGCTTATATGTGTCGCTAGTTTTACTCTGGCGATGGTGCCAAAACCACGTATAAGCCCATGGGCTTATAAGCGGAAAAATCCGGTACTGTGAGCTGCTGACAGTTACTGTAAGAAGGAAGTATAGCCGTGTTGCATCCAATTATGTACATAATTCAATGCATAGTCGTATACATAGGGTGTCAGTGAAGCCGGCACAGAACTTCAGCTCAGCATCACCAACCTAAAGAGATCCAGTGTTCCACGTGTTCGAAAATGTCGTCTCCATACTGATTTCTAGAGGCTGCAGCTGGGTTGTGCAGAGTGACAATCCACATGCCATCAAAGAGGACCTAAACGGTTTTGTGGTTGCAACTATGGACAACGATGCTGTGCTGTACCAGTGTGACCAATGGAAACCGATTCTAGTTTCAGTTTCAGTTTCAGTTAGAAATATGATGCCAACAGAAATGCAGTTTCAGTTATGCCATCTTCTGAGTTTCACTTTCAGTAACTGAAACTGAGTTTCAGATATTGAAGGTCTCAATGTCTCAAAAATTATTCTTCAAAAAGTCGCACTTTGGTAGTTGGATGCTCAAACTTTTTGTGGATTATGACGAATTGTTGAATTTTGGCTACTCACTCACTTCTCTCCACTAGGGTGACTTCAACTCACCTTTGTAGGGTTCTCGACCCCATAGAACTTGTGCTGATAATGCAACATTCGGTTAGCCCCATAGGCCTGAATGCGCCAGTGCTTTGATCTGATAGCGAAGTAGCCGCAGTTATAGACCAGAGTTTTGGATGTATTCAAACACTTCCCAATATCTTCCTTTTCCTCTTCTAGAGAGTAGCCATTTGCGCGGAACTTAGACGCCAGTGTTCGAACCACTGAGACGTTTTGTGCTGGCCAGGTGAGATCTCCGTCTCTCTCCCATGGAAGCAAGCCATAGAACTGAAAGCAGAATACTTCATTCATCCAGCTGCTGTGCCATTTGTGCTGCTGATAACAACTGTTACACCTTGCTTACGGTATGCGGGATATGGCAGCACACTCACAACTCAAGCAATGGAATCGCTTTTAGCTGATTAATGGTTTAAAGCAGAAATTAAGAAATAAACATATATTTTTTACAGACAGACCACTGATATTTAGCAAAGCCAAACAAAGACAGCGACCTGTGCAAACCCTCACTTTTGCAGCCCCGACATGTGTGCCACCCTCAGTTTCAACGCTGACGCCATGTTCCTCGAACACAGTGTAGATAAACTTGGTCAAATCGGACAATTCCTGAAGGATAGGTTTGTTTATAATCTTTATTAAATGAAATAGAATAATTGGGATGCGATTGCCATTCGATTTAGAATTCCTTTACATAAGTAGAAGTCAGGGCTTCTATTCTGAATCAAGGCAATAATATTTTTTAGGATCTCAACACTTTCAGAAAAGATCACGAACATTCGCACTATAGCAACCACTTGTAAAGACAAGTCACTGTTTGTTATCACCTGCAGGCAGCATATGGGCATTGCCTCTCCCTTTGCCCAAGGGCAGCCACTGGCAGACTCTGCACACGAATACTGAATAGATTCGCCATTTGGAAATACAATTCGGTTCAAGTTGTGCTTTTTCACGAGCGGCGCCCAGCTCCGTTTGCCAATGAGGTGCAATTCATTGGCAGTGGTGTAGTGCATGACGTCAGGGCACACCATTGTCTTGAACCTGCAAGTCTGTGTGTGGATGCTTTTGTTACTGCAATGTTAGTATCGTACAGTTCACCCACTCCACACCACAGTCGCCACACACCTGTCTTTCAGTCTGAGTTGAATGAACAAGTCTGCAAACACCATTTCGCCAGTGAGAGATGAGTCCAATTTTACAGTGGATGCGCTTCCGCTAAGGAAGGCGGTTCTTGCGACAAAAGGCCCGCCGGAAATGTAATCTGTGAAGATGCAGGAATTGTACGAGAGAATCGCATTTTTTTCGCCCGGCCTCAGCCGGGCGACACCCTACTAGGAGAGCTCGGCGTGCGTGCGTACGTACGTGCGTGTGTGCGTCCGTCACGCACTCAGATCTCGGCGTTGGAAAGTCGTAGAGCGGAGATCTTGGGCTCTACGGATAGGCCTCGACTAATTGATCATTCCGCTAAGAGGTTTCGAAATTCAAAAGTTTGAATTGCGCTAGCTACAGTAACCCGAAAGTCAAAACGCAAAACGACTCTACTCGCTCGTCTCACGTCGTAGAGCGGCAATCGACACGTCAGGTGAAAGCTCTCGACGTGCTCTTTCATGCCGCAAGTAGTGTAGCGTAATCGGGACCCACTCAGTTGATTTCAGCAACAACGTAATGGAACCATCGCTAAGAAACACCCCCTCAATCCCAGACTTCGTAATGCGTACCCACTCAGTTGATTTCGACGACACGCCTGTGTTGTAGACATTAGGGAAGTCCCGAAAATCCAAGCACCCCCCGAAACGTCAAAAAGTACTGGAATTCGGGCCTCTCAGAGCCCCCAAAAAGCGAAACGTCCCCCCTCCCCCCTGGCCCGGTAGGGCTCCTCACAGAGCCGGACGGGAGGGGGGCCCTTCTCTTAAGAGCCGGTTCGGCCGCCCGCGAGCCTCAAAATGGCGCCAAAGCAGAGGGGGCCTATACAAAAATGTTACGTTTTTGAGCCCTTTTCTGATTGGTTGCCAGCAAGGCCACGCCCTTTTACTGTTTTGAATGTTACTGTACTGTTTTGAGGCCTGCAGAAAAATAGTGATAATTACATGAGACTTCAGTACTACCTGTGCAGCAGTGGATGTTTTATTTGAACCCTTGCATATACTTGTGAATTATATGCCTGATTTCCTGTGCCCTTGCCTAATTGTCAAAAATTGTCGAAAATCTCACATGTCAATGTCAAAATGACATGTGTCAGCAAGTTAAATGACTTGTAAAACTAGAGACACAATGGTCTATTAACAGATATATACACATTCTATGGCAAAATTGACCAAAGTTCTACAATATCCCATCCCATCCCCATCACATGGTGAGTGCAAAATAGTCGTTGATGCGTTAAAACATTAGTCAGATGCTGTTTCTACCATGCAAATATACGCATTTCTATGTTCTCGTGAATAATACAGAGTAACTTGTTGTGAGTTGTGTAGAAAGATGTTCGAAAGACTTGCAGTTGTCATGTTGCCTTGAACAGCTGACACGTCATGTCAAACTGGCAAACATGTGTTATTTGAAAAAAAAAGACATAGGTTGTAGATACATATGCACATATTCCAACCAAAATAAGACATTTTAGATCACGAGTGTAGTAGAAATTACAATTTTCACCTATGTATCCATTGTATCTGGTCATATGTTGAACAAAATTAGCCATATATTTACGTGCATTTCCTGTGTTCACATAATTGAAGCGTAAGAAAATAGCAATTTCCTTATTTGGATATCAAATTAATCAATTTTGCATTCGTAACTAGAAATAACCAAGTGTTCTTGTATCAGAGGCTTAGAAATTGACAAAGAATTTTGTGTTTAAGCTAAAGAATAGCATATTCGGAGCACAAAATTTAACAATTTTCTGCATTTGAAACCTAAAAATAGGAGAACCTAAAGGTAGAATGGTTGAAAAAATGAGCACATTTTTGCGCTTTTTGGGAAAAATTTATTTTGCTTGGAGTACACAAACTATGTAACTTTTGTGTTTTGATACCAGATCACAAATGTAGTAGAAATTACAATTTTCACCAATGTATCTGTTATCCGGTCATATTTTGTACAAAATTCCCATTTTAAGAAAATAACAATTTCTTATTTGGAAATCAAATTAATCAATTTTGTATTCAGAACATAGAAATGCAAAATATAAAGAATAAGCACATTTGTGTTTTGGGGAAAAAATAAGACATTTTTTGTGCTTTGAGTACATGAGTATGCAAATTTTGTATTTTGGATGTAAAAACTATTGAGTTTTGTGTTTGGATTATAACAATGAAAATTTTACATTTGAACCTTAAAATCAAGCACGTTAAAGTCAGTGTATCCCACTATGCCAATATCATATGGTCACTAAGTTGGAAAAGTCACAGTCCTATGAATCACAGTTCTATGCAGCCATTATGTAAATTTAGTTACAAGTAGCATGTTCGCCTATCCAGATTTGAACACTTGCGAATGCCCAAGGTAATACATAGAACAAACTGCTTGACACATCATTTTGTAGCTCAATGTACTTAACATGCAAATTGGGTTGCCGTAGGATTATGAAAAACAGCATTTCTAGAAATCAACATGCTTAACATGGAAATTGGGGCACTGTAGGATTTTGTTTTGGCTTTGATCTAGACAGTTTGCCATTACCCCAAATTATGCAAGTGACAAATGCACAAAAATGGTATTTTTAGAAAATCAATGTGATTAATATGCAAATTTGGATACTGTAGGATATTGCTTCAATCTTGATTTACACACTTCACTATTACCCCAGATAATGCAGAGAGCAAACATGCTTAACAACATCATTTTTAGAAATTGACATGCTTAATATGCAAATGGGTTACTGTAGATTATCTTGTCAATCTTGATTTAAACACTTTACTATTACCCCAGATCGTGCAGAGAACAAAATGCAGAAAAAACACCATTTCTAGAAATCAACACACTTTATATGCAAATTTGCATACTGTAGGATTTTGTGTCAACACTGATTAAACCAACCTACTGCTACCCCAGGTCATGTAAAAGCAAAATGCTCAAAAACAGCATTCTAAGAAGTCAACACACTTAATATGCAAATTGGGTTACTGTAGGATTTTTGTCAATCATGATTTTACCATATATTTAGATCACCCACCTAGCAACTCTTGAAAAATGAGCCCAACAGCCAAGTTTTAAAACGTATTGCTACATTGTACAATTAATATGCAAATCCACAGTACCACATCAGGGTCAGTGCAAGACCATAGAATCTCCAAGGAAGCTCCATTGAAAGCATATGATGCCCTGCTGCCCTACGCCGTAGTCAGTATACTTCCAGCTTTATTTCTCCCTGGGCACCTTTGTTATCCCCCTGTGCTGAAGCTGGCAGGCTTTGCTTTTGCACTGGGTGAGTCATCCCAGGCCGCTAAGCCTAGACATTGATGACAGCTGTCCCCCCCCCCCCCCGGGGACAGCTGTCATCAATGTCTAGGCTTAGCGGCCTGGGATGACTCACCCAGTGCTATAGCAAAGCATGCCAGCTTCAGCACAGGGGGATAACATAGGTGCCCAGGGAGAAATAAAGCTGGAAGTATACTGACTACGGCGTAGGGCAGCAGGGCATCATATGCTTTCAATGGAGCTTCCTTGGAGATTCTATGGTCTTGCACTGACCCTGATGTGGTACTGTGGATTTGCATATTAATTGTACAATGTAGCAATACGTTTTAAAACTTGGCTGTTGGGCTCATTTTTCAAGAGTTGCTAGGTGGGTGATCTAAATATATGGTAAAATCATGATTGACAAAAATCCTACAGTAACCCAATTTGCATATTAAGTGTGTTGACTTCTTAGAATGCTGTTTTTGAGCATTTTGCTTTTTATGTGACCTGGTGTAGTAGGTTGGTTTAATCAGTATTGACATAAAAATCCTACAGTATGCAAATTTGCATATAAGGTGGTTGATTTCTAGAAATGGTGTTTTTTCTGCATTTTGTTCTCTGCACGATCTGGGGTAATAGTAAAGTGTTTAAATCAAGATTGACAAGATAATCTACAGTAACCCATTTGCATATTAAGCATGTCAATTTCTAAAAATGATGTTGTTAAGCATGTTTGCTCTCTGCATTATCTGGGGTAATACTGAAGTGTGTAAATCAAGATTGAAGCAATATCCTACAGTATCCAAATTTGCATATTAATCACATTGATTTTCTAAAAATACCATTTTTGTGCACTTGCATAATTTGGGGTAATGGCAAACTGTCTAGATCAAAGCCAAAACAAAATCCTACAGTGCCCCAATTTCCATGTTAAGCATGTTGATTTCTAGAAATGCTGTTTTTCATAATCCTACGGCAACCCAATTTGCATGTTAAGTACATTGAGCTACAAAATGATGTGTCAAGCAGTTTGTTCTATGTATTACCTTGGGCATTCGCAAGTGTTCAAATCTGGATAGGCGAACATGCTACTAGTAACTAAATTTACATAATGGCTGCATAGAACTGTGATTCATAGGACTGTGACTTTTCCAACTTAGTGACCATATGATATTGGCATAGTGGGATACACTGACTTTAACGTGCTTGATTTTAAGGTTCAAATGTAAAATTTTCATTGTTATAATCCAAACACAAAACTCAATAGTTTTTACATCCAAAATACAAAATTTGCATACTCATGTACTCAAAGCACAAAAAATGTCTTATTTTTTCCCCAAAACACAAATGTGCTTATTCTTTATATTTTGCATTTCTATGTTCTGAATACAAAATTGATTAATTTGATTTCCAAATAAGAAATGGTTATTTTCTTAAAATGGGAATTCTGTACAAAATATGACCGGATAACAGATACATTGGTGAAAATTGTAATTTCTACTACATTTGTGATCTGGTATCAAAACACAAAAGTTACATAGTTTGTGTACTCCAAGCAAAATAAATTGTTCCCAAAATAGCTCAAAAATGTGCTCATTTTTTCAACCATTCTAGCTTTAGGTTCTCCTATTTTTAGGTTTCAAATGCAGAAAATTGTTAAATTTTGTGCTCCGAATATGCTATTCTTTAGCTTAAACACAAAATTCTTTGTCAATTTCTAAGCCTCTGATACAAGAACACTTGGTTATTTCTAGTTACGAATGCAAAATTGATTAATTTGATATCCAAATAAGGAAATTGCTATTTTCTTACGCTTCAATTATGTGAACACAGGAAATGCACGTAAATATATGGCTAATTTTGTTCAACATATGACCAGATACAATGGATACATAGGTGAAAATTGTAATTTCTACTACACTCGTGATCTAAAATGTCTTATTTTGGTTGGAATATGTGCATATGTATCTACAACCTATGTCTTTTTTTTCAAATAACACATGTTTGCCAGTTTGACATGACGTGTCAGCTGTTCAAGGCAACATGACAACTGCAAGTCTTTCGAACATCTTTCTACACAACTCACAACAAGTTACTCTGTATTATTCACGAGAACATAGAAATGCGTATATTTGCATGGTAGAAACAGCATCTGACTAATGTTTTAACGCATCAACGACTATTTTGCACTCACCATGTGATGGGGATGGGATGGGATATTGTAGAACTTTGGTCAATTTTGCCATAGAATGTGTATATATCTGTTAATAGACCATTGTGTCTCTAGTTTTACAAGTCATTTAACTTGCTGACACATGTCATTTTGACATTGACATGTGAGATTTTCGACAATTTTTGACAATTAGGCAAGGGCACAGGAAATCAGGCATATAATTCACAAGTATATGCAAGGGTTCAAATTAAACATCCACTGCTGCACAGGTAGTACTGAAGTCTCATGTAATTATCACTATTTTTCTGCAGGCCTCAAAACAGTACAGTAACATTCAAAACAGTAAAGGGGCGTGGCCTTGCTGGCAACCAATCAGAAAAGGGCTCAAAAACGTAACATTTTTGTATAGGCCCCCTCTGCTTTGGCGCCATTTTGAGGCTCGCGGGCGGCCGAACCGGCTCTTAAGAGAAGGGCCCCCCTCCCGTCCGGCTCTGTGAGGAGCCCTACCGGGCCAGGGGGGGGGGGACGTTTCGCTTTTTGGGGGCTCTGAGAGGCCCGAATTCCAGTACTTTTTGACGTTTCGGGGGGTGCTTGGATTTTCGGGACTTCCCTAATGTCTACAATACAGGCGTGTCGTCGAAATCAACGGAGTGGGTACGCATTACGAAGTCTGGGATTGAGGGGGTGTTTCTTAGCGATGGTTCCATTACGTTGTTGCTGAAATCAACTGAGTGGGTCCCGATTACGCTACACTACTCCGCAGCAGCGTCAGGTGAAAGCTCTCGACGTGCTCTTTTATGCCGCAGCAGCAAGTCTTTCAATTACGCAAACACGCACAGCGGAAAACGCCATTCTTGAGATTCTTGCACTAAAGCGTTCCAACTCGTGCAACTTGCGTCGTAGAGAGACAAGCTCGAGTCAATTGGATAGCTCTCGACTCTCTGATCATTTGTCCTCCCATCGGTCCAAACTCAAAAATTTGAATTTCGCGAGTTACAGCAACTCGAAGGTGCAAAAGCACAACACGGCTCTAACTCGCTCGTCTTATGTCGCAGAGCAGCAATCGACACGTCAGGTGAAAGCTCTCGGCGTGCTCTTTCATGCGGCAGCAAGAAATTTTCAATAACGCAAACACGCACCGCAGAAAACGCCATTCTCGAGGATTTATCACTAAGTTCGCTCAAACTCGCTCAACTTGCGTTTTGGATAGACGATCTCGAGCTCATTAGATAGCTCTGGACTCAATGATCATTTGTTCTAGCATCCATCGAATCCTAAGCACTTGAATTTCGCGATTTACAGTAACCGAAGGTCGAAAACAGAAAAAGGCTCTACTCACTCGTCTTACATCGTAGAGTGGTAATCGACACGTCAGTTGAAAACTCTCGACGTGCTCTTTCATGCGGCAGCAACAATTTTTTACATTGTGCAAACACGCACCACGGAAGACGCCATTCTTGATATTTTAACAATAAAATTGCTCTAACTCGCTCAAATTGCATCGTGGAAAAGAGAGAGGATCTCGAGCTCTTTGCATAGCTCTCAAATGCCCTCTTATGCTCTGTCAAATGTTTGCCTAAACTAAAATTGGCAATCTTTTGACAAACGTTTAACAGAGCACAAAAACACATTACGAGCAATCAACCGTGTCGCGGGTCTCACCATGTTGCAAAAGGAAGCTTGTCTTTCCTTACGTGCGTGTTTCAGTAATTAGCAAACTTATGTCAGGAGACGAAAGAGTGCGTTGTGAGCCTTTGAATGACGTGCCGGCCGAGTGTCGCTGTAACCGATTCAGGGATATTCCACTACAATACTAAAAATATTGTTTTATGTAATGCGTGTTTTAGTAATTGAAAAATGTTTGCTGACACATGAAAGGGCATGTCGAGAGCTTTCAACTGACGTGCCTATTGCCGCTCTGCGCCTCTCTTCAAATTTTTGAGTTTCGACCTGTGGAAGACAAATGATCAGCGAGTCGAGAGCTAGTCAACGAGTTTGAGATCGTCTCTCTACGACGCAAGTTGAGCGATTATAATGTTATTATCTCAAGAATGGCGTTTTCCGTGGCGCGTGTTTGCGTAATGGTAAGAATTGTTGCCGCCGCATGAAAGAACACGTCGAGAGCTTTCACTTGAAGTGTCGATAGGATGCTCTACGACGCAAGACGAGCGAGTTAGAGCCGTTTCCCGTTTTGGACCTTCGGGTTACTGTAACTCGCGAAATTCAAATTATTTAGTCTCGACCATGGGAAAGCTACCCGATCAGTGAGTCGAGAGCTATCGTTTGAGCCCAAGATCGTCTCTCTATACGACTTTCCAACGCCGAGATCCGAGAGCGTCACGCACGCACACACCGACGCACGCACGGCCGCACGCACGTCAAGCTCTCGTATGGTGTCGCTCGGCCGAGGACATGCGAAAAAATCTCTGCTAGTGCCAAAAAATTTGGCCACTGTGAAAATACAAATTTTAGACATTTGTCTTGAGTACCCCACCCCCCCCCCCCCCCCCCCCCCTCCCCCTCCCCTCTCACCCTCGCCCCAGCAGTCTATGCGCATGTATGGACAGAATACAGCCGCCAGCCGGCCCACCGCCGAAACCGGGCAGGGGGGGGGTGGGGGGGTGTCACATTTTCAACAGATTCCCTCATCACCCCTTCCACTTCAGATCAGCGCGAGTCCCCGTCTACTAAAGCCCAGCATCACGACCGACCTGGCGCGGGTGGCCTTCGAGCCGGAGCTGCTGACCATGAGCCTGGCGCCCCGTCTGCTGGAGGCGGCCGTGACCACGCGCCTGCTGGACGTCTCCATTGCCGACCAGCTCCTGAACTTGGACCTGAATCCGCAGGCGCTGCGGGCGCTGATCGAGACCCATCTGCTGGCCGTGGCCACGGAGTCCGACTTGCTGACCCTGACGCTGTCGCCCAAGCTGCTGAGGCCCAGCGTCCGGACCAACCTCATGGACATCTCCCTGGCCGCCGAGCTGCTCACGTATGTGTGCACAGGGTGGCCCAAAACAAGTGGGGCCCCAACTTTGCGGCCGCCGTTCTTTTAGTCTCTTAGGTCCTCTTAGGCCTTTGGTCTTAGGTTGCACATATCAGGTCTCAATTTGAACAGGACATAGTCGAGAGTGTTTCTGACGAAGTGTCAATCTCACTCACTCTCTTTGCAGGGGGACACTCAATCCCGTGCTGCTGTCGCCGTCGGTGTTCACGACGCTGATGGCCATCTCTATGAATCCTGCCCTCCTCAAGTTTTCGCTGTCGCCCTGCGCCGTCGGCGGCTCATACAGCTTCATGCTCATGGAGGTACTACCTGGTGGTTCGAAAAAAAGTTGCACCCTTTGAACGTTCACAACTTGCCCGTACGACCGCAGATCGCGTTGCAATTTTGCACAGCTATTTTCCCTTACGGTACCAATCAACAAGCCAAGTTAGTGCCAGCCGATGGAGTCGAATGCGCTGAGTAACGTGCCGTTGTTAGTTTCAGTTGCTAATTTCGCTATTTCGAGATAATTACAATTACGATACAAAAATGTCAAAAATGACACTTTTTTTACAATCGTATCGCCATTTCAGAATATCTTTGCGTTGACGTGTTGGGCATAGTTTATCAAGAGCAATACGTTATGTGTCTCTTCGTTCAGTTACGTATCTCCAGCTTTTGCACCAAAAAATACGAAATTTTTGTCAAAAAAATTTGAACTTTCACCCGGAAAACGACCGCGCCAAGAGCTGTTCTTCTATTCCCCGAAAGATATTTGCAAGTACTAAAAACTCACTAACTTTCATCGAAATCGACCCGCAAAGCAAAGAATGGGAAACGACGAACTTTTGAATTTTGACCCAAAATTCGATTATTCAAATTTTTACCGAAAATTGGACCACTACGAACGAAGTGATCTGCTACGAAGTTGTAGAGCTCGTCGAGCGCTATCGAACGGTCGTTGTCCCCATCTCGATAGGGGTACCCTTTCAAAAGTTACGTTTTGCCGAAGATTTTACGCGGAGACCCCGGAACCCAACTTTGGGGTCATAGTCAGGGCGGTGCTAGAGCCCGGCTGTTAAGGGACCCCCACGCGACACGCAACCTATCTTAGCTCTGTAGCATGGGGCAAAGATGAGTCACAATATGCAATCCACCTACTTGCTACGACCATTCAACCAAACCCTACTTTTGAGTCGAAAAACCCGGTTTTTGCTACCCGGCCCGGGCAGGCCCGGACCCAGCCCGACGACGCCCCTACCATCGGATAGCCCAATGTCTTTTACATATTTGGCCCAAAGCTCATCTCGCTCCGTTTTACCAGAACACTATTCTAGCGCTCCAAAGTTCGTCAGAGGCCGAAAAATCGAGTTTTGGCAACTTGCCAAAAATCGAGTCCCGGACAGAAGTCGAGACCTTCGATCCACCCTGCGCCTTCCCGAGACCTATCGAGAAAAAAAAATTCGCCCCGATCGGCCAACTCTAGCCCGACTTATGAGCGTTCCAATTTACACAGAATCCGCACCATCACTATAGCACTCCTCCCTTTTGGAGGGGAGGAGTGCCAAAAACTTGTAAAAAGTAGAAAGCAAGCCAACCACGTCGCTACTACTGCTGCTGCGTGCGCAGGCTTCTTCGCTTAGTTTTGGCCGCCTTCTGGAAGCGCAGCGGTCTGTTCGCATTCGGGCGCCTGCCCTTATCACCACGTGCCCAAGAGCCTGTGGCCGCGCGCACAGAGCAGTAAGCACAACGCGAGGTTGCTCGTGCTTTCCGCAAGACAAATGCTGCTACTACAACGTCCATATCTGCCGTTGATTCGCCGCCGTGCGCCTCTGCACAGTAGTCGCAGCGAGAGTTGCGCGACGCGTCCGCATTCCGCGTTGGCGCCTGGAATCGAACAGAACTGATACGGCGAGCGGCGTGAACCGAAAGTCTGACGCCGACGCTCCCTAACTAATCTCCGCTGTACAAGTCACCGACTTAAGCATGAACTTATCGAACGTGACGCTTTGGCGCTGCCGCCGCCGCCGTTGTCGTCGTCGTCGGCGGCGGCAACGCGCTCGCAGCTCAGTTATTGCAATAAACCATCCGCACTCTGTAAATCGACACGGTCGTGCGAAGGTGCGCGCACGCCTCCGTCTTCTATTTTCGCTCGCTTCTAAATCGGGTGGGCGGAAGGACGGCCGGCTGGCATGACGTTTGATCCTTATCGTCTCTTGTTGGTGGCGCAGTCGAGATCGCGCTACCTCGTCCGATGCAGATAGCGGTACACAATTCGTTCTCGCGCCTCGGCCGTGTCTCTTCCCTGTTTGCGTCGTGGGTCCCCGTTTTCAGTTGACACGGTATGAACTCGATCATCCTCGGAGACGGATGGCGACCATCTGACAGACCTCTGAACACCTGAAGCATCCACGCATGGCCTCCAGACGGCGCAGTCTCAAGCTGCGCAAGGGGGGGAGGCCCTAACCCCCTCCCCTACGTCGTGTGGCCCCGAGGATACCGCAGTCAGAACCTGTTCATGGTCTCCTTTATTATTATCGTACCAGCTGCCCATATGGCCTCCATCGCCGTCAGATGCCACGAGTCCCAGGGTGCACCCTCCCCCTGCAACTGCAGCGAGTCGCTGAAGCTGATGCACAACCTGAATGCGACGTTGAGAAGTGCTGAGAACCGTCTGGCCAGATATCTGGTGCTGCTGGCCGACCGCAAGATGAGAACCAGTGAGTTGTTGCGTCCCACCAACGTTGTGGTGGCCACCGTGATTGTTGTGGTCGTTGTCGTTGTCACTGTTGGTGTCACAGTTGGTATTGTGGTCGTCCGTCGTCGTGGTTCCTGTTGTTGTGGTCGTCACAGTGGTTGTTGTGGTCGTCGCCGTGGTTGCTGTCGTCGTCGCCGTGGTTGTTGTGGTCCTTGCCGTCAATAGTGGCTGTGCATTTCTAATCTTGTAGCCCCCGAGCCAGAGCCGAACGCCTCGGTGGTGGTCTGCCCGCGCCACTGCGCCCGAATTTCAAACAGGTTCAACCACTCCATCGATCGGGTGCTTCTAGTCGACCAGTCGCAGCCGGATGTCGACTTGGGACAGGGCGTACGGCCGACAAATTCCACAATACTGGTTGGCTATGTCATGCAGTGTTGTCATGCAAAATTCCCACGAATCCGCGTGAACGATAGACGCCGTTGTGGGGTAGGATACTTCATACTTGATAACCTGCCGCCAGAGGGGACGCGAGCGTTATGGGGTTGGAACCCGGACTGCTTGTTCAAACCAAACGCATTTGCACGCGAATTTGCATTTGCTTCATCTGAAGTTTGCACTCTCAAAGCGTCTGCTACGTACGTACATTGTACAGTCTACTTCAGGTGGAGATCGAGCCCCTCTGTCAACTGGAGCTGCTACAAAACGGCCAGCTCGGCTCTCACATCAAGACTATGACGCCACGAGAACACTCATTACCTTCGGACAAGGTCGCCTCTCTCAAATGCCTCTGCGAGTGCGACAAACCGTACGAGAATCTGACGGAACGGTAACTGCGTCCACAAGATTCAGAATGCCCAATCTGTCGTTGAAGTTATGAGAGGAATTCAGGTGGGCGCGGTATGGCACGTCCGCGAGCAGGAGTACTTCTGGCCCTCCAGCGTCGAGTGGTTCATTACGCAGAGCAGACTACTCGACGAGTTCGGGAGCCGAGGTCCTTGGCTGGAACGCGTCGCTGGTCAACCTCTGGAGCACGACACAGGTGGCGATGATTGATGGATGGGATGAGGATTGTGATGACGACGACGGCAGCGACGACAACAGCGAAGCCGGCGGCGGCGGCGACGACGACGACGACGACGACGACGACGACGGCGACGACGACGACGACGACGAAGACAGCAGCACCGGCGGCGGCGGCGACAACGACCACGACGACGACGACGACGACGACGGCGACGACGACGACGACGACGACGACGACGACGACGACGACGACGACGACGACGATGACGACGACGACGACGACGACGACGACGACGACGACGACGACGGCGACGACGACGACGACGACGACGACGACTACGACGGCGACGGCGACGACGACGACGACGACGACGACGTCGACGACGACGACGACGACGGCGACGACGGCGGCAGCAACACTAAAGACTCGCCATTTCCTTTCAGAGTTGGCCGGCCGGCGACTGCGCCACTTGTCACTTCGAGGCGCCCATTGGCGCCGAGGATTGCTTGCAACCATTGCCCTATCTGGCAGGATTCACTCCAGGACTGAACAACTTCTCCGTCCCAACTTACGTGCTGCTTGAGCCGCCCAAGGACGGTTACCGACAACTGCAGTACTTCCTCTTCTTCCCCTACAGTCGGGGAAGGCGCCTCATTGGTGAGTGATTTGTTAACGATAGAGTACGTCAACACTTCTAGACCCGGGCGGTAGGTTAGGTAGCGTTGTGACCAGGGTTTTTTTGCGCATAATCAGGTGCATATGCACCTAGAAATATGGTCGTGCGCCTAAAATTTTCGGCTAGGTGCACCCGACGTGCACCTAAAATTCTAGGAGGATTTCAACATAATACATCGTCATGCAAAATAAAATTTTGCCTGCGGCGCAATTTTAATCATCTTTTCCTTGTTGTTTAAGCTCAGAAATCAGATAATTTTTGCCTGTGGCGCTCAATTCCAATTTTCTACGCTGGCGCCTTTATACCTTTTTGTCTCGAAAATGCAAAATTGTCGCCTGCGGTGCTGTGTGAGACGACAGAAAATGTGACTTCTAAGTTCATAATTTGTACAAAATTACACCATTTGTTGCGCAAAAGCGGCAATTCTTTACGCAAATGTTTGGATTTACGCCTAATTTTTTCGTGGTGCACCTACAAATTTGAGTTAGGTGCACGCTATGCACCTAGGTTTTGGGCGAAAAGAAACCCTGGTTGTGACCCAAACGATCACTGGAAGTCTAGCATAAGCCTAAGTCCAAGCATCGCCCAAGCCTCACAAGCCTGACTCAAGGACGACGGAGCCCCGTCTGTAGATTATAGAACTGTTCATCTAGATCCTAGACCCCAATTCGCCCTCAGGCTACGAGTCGGACGACGGCTGGTGCGTGGGCGTCCGCCACCTGCTCCACAATCACGTGGGCGACTGGGAGGAGTGGTGGTCACGCTCACAGACGACGGGCAGATGGGCCCGGCCGGGACGGGTGTCTCCTCAGGGCTCACGGGAACCTGACCCATGTGCCGGCGAGGAGGTGGGCCGCTCCAGACGCCGCACAGGCAGACTGGAGGCCTTCCTGGCGTTGGGCTCGCATGGCGCCTGGCCCACGGTGGGCAGACACCTGGTTCGACACAGCGTCAACCTGGGAGTCATGGTGGGGGCATTACTTGCACACATTCCCAACATCTCTCCAGACATTTATTTTATTCAAGGACCACAAAAGCGATCCAGTCTAAGTTTGAGTTAATGTCACATGAACCGCTGTGTTCGACAGACAAGATTAAATTAGGTAATCATTTTTTCTCCCTCAGTGTTCAGGCAAAAGTTCTAACGCACAAAGTTCGAACAATTGGGCCAGTGGCCTTTCTTCATCTGAACTTTTCATGTCCGGCTGTGTAATGTTGTGTGCTGTTTTACTTTGTACATACCTATTTGCGAGTTCAAACGAGCCCTTTGCCCCAATTTTCTTTTAACTGATTTTGTGGGCTCTGTTCATACCTTCTGTCAGAGCGTCGTCCAATTGCCACAGGTTGCATACATACCATGCTGTTGACAGTAATGGACGTACCCAGACGCCCCATTCTCTCAGAACACATTCATCATTCACCAATCAACTTTGTAGTCTCCCTCTTTCAGTTCGGCAAGCAGGAGGACGTCACAAGCGACGTGGGCCTCCAGTTGGACAGTCGAGCCAATCTGAAGCCTGTGGATCTGGCCAAACCCTTACCACTTTGGCTGCAGTACAAGGGACGCTGGGGTAACCTCAAGTGCGGCGAACTGGAACCTAATTCGGGACTCTATCCCAGTTCGGACGGCCCCTTCGACCGATGCTACACTCGGACTCCGCGTCCCAGCTGGCTTGACCGACATTGTGTGATACAAATTGTAACTGCAAACGCAAAACTGTGAAGCAATACTATGTGTATTACTTGGTTCATTTACATATACGGACGGGCGGACCACTTTCCAGCATTGCAATAAACTGGTCGATGTCTGATGGGGCTTTCTGTTTAGCACGAATGAAAGAAGGCGACAACAGATAGCGAAGCAAGTCCAGGATATCACTACTTACCATACCTTCGGGGTACACCACGCAAGCTTTCCCTTTGAAACGGCACCCTACCCAGTTGAAGAATCGCTCGAGCTTTCTTACGAACATTTTTTGGCAGCAACTCCACAATAGCATCTGATCGACTCTTCTCGCTCATCATCGTCGTGGTCGGCATCTTCAACTGTTGGTGTCTCTAACAGTGCTGGCAGTGTTGGTGTTGGTGTCGAGGGGGTGGGAGGCCGCTGTCGCTTCATTTCTCGAGGCGTTTTGGGAGATCAGTTGCCTGTAGAGCTCTAGGGGGACCTGAAAACATGATACTCATAAGAGTTGCCGAGGACTAGTGTATTGAGACACATGACATACCAGCTTAAGACTTCGAGCTGTGGATCCCATACTTGAGTGTTACACTGACTAGAGGCCAGACGAAGGTGTGACCCTGCCGCTTCAAGAGCCTTTGCTTTGCCAATCAGGTCATGTTGGGGTCGGCGAACTTTTCGTAGTGGCGCTTGTGTAGTTTTAGGGTTTGCTTCGGCGGGTTCACTGAGCTTCAGGGTTGTGTTGTAGAGACTGTTGGCGGCCAAGTCCGCTAAGGCTTTTGTGTGTTGCTCCGGTTGCTGGGTAAGCCAGAAGATAGCTCTCTCGTGTGGTGGGGTGCTGCTTCGATAGCCTCTTTAGAGCCCCGAAGGAATTCAGTAGCAAGTCCGCCACAGGCATTAGCGCCGACGTCGACTTGGGCCCAATACGATCAGGACTCCTCCTCGTTGAGTAGGCCGGAGCAGACGCGCAGCCTTTCGTCAAAAGAAGAAGTTGCTCAGGTTTACTGAATAGGGGAGTTTGGTAGCTGGACGCCTTGTCCTTGTTGGCCAACTTGAGAGCGTCCTCCAAATAGCGATCTGGATGATCTGGCAGAGCTTGACGGCAAAAGGTTCTCAGCTGGGGTGCGATCCCTGAACGAACTCCAAAGTCCGATTCGAGGTACAGTTCCATCCGATTTGTCGAACGTCTGATTTAGAATCAGAACAAGAGCTGAGCTGAAAATGAATCTCCAGTGTAATCGTCATCCTAGGTCAAGACACAAACAGACGAACCAGTTGCCACAATCGACAGGTTCAGATGGTTTGATCCGGCGGTGCAAAACTCTACAAGTCTGCTGTCTGACTGCGCCTTAGATGTCAACCAATCCTCGAAGATACAGAGACGCTTGGGGTAACTCGTGAGATCTTCACTCGCAAGATCGTCCAGAGCCTGGCTGGGACTTCGGTCCTCGATGATAATGTTGGCGTGCTTTGCGGCCCACTGCAGGTAAGCGGAAGATGGCACGAGTACGGTAAAGAGGTGAATCGACTCGAACTCGGATGCTCTCAGAGTTGATGAATCTCCCGATCCAGTGACTTTTTCCACTACCGCTTGGCGCCACGTGAATAGAAGCTAAAACTTGTGCTGCAAACAACTGACTCGATAGTACAATAGGATGAGAACTCTCAATGGATGATGACCAACCTCTGAAAAATTTCTTTGCGTAGTGTATCTTTGGCTATGTACACATCGTCTCCCTCCATTAGAGCAAATCCACCTCCTCGTATTGACAGTCGAAATCAAATGACGGGGAGTCACCAGACAGCTGAGCAAGACGTAATGCGAACGAAGAGCGGGACATACGACATTTTGCTCCCAAAGACTGTCTTCTGATGCCATCAATTATGTTCCCAATGGTAGGGGCTGACCAGAATGATAGGTGGAGGAATTGACAGGTCGTCACAGGGTGTCACGTCGATTAACAGCGGGGTTTCCAACAGACTCTTGGAGGGTATAGTGGGTAGGGCTGGGGTCGAGCGCCCGCCCGACCCGGCCAAATGCCCGTTGGGCAACGGAGGGGGTCGGATTTGCGCCGTTTTGTAGCGCTTTCCTGAGCGCCTTGCCCCCAGGGCACGGCGTCCCATCTCCTCGTACCTCGTAGCCACACCGGGATGTACACGTACCTAGGCACAGCACAAAGTTAGCGCGCAGTACGCGAATTTGCGGAACAATGGATGTTTCGCGCTGGCTCAAACCTCTAGGAGAGCTGCCCACATGTTTGCTCTATACATAAGATATTTACAACAAGTGTCAATTGACGTGCTTTGTGCCTCACAGCACAACCTATGCTGTATGGCGCACCTACGGCTGTGCATAACGCGCAACACAAGCCATGCTTAACATCGTGGCCAGTCGCCCTTTCCCCCTCCTGTATCCAATACCTGTCTATGCGTCGCCGACCAAGCTATTTCTGACGCGCTATCAATCAGCCGCGGACGAGACCAGCAGCTGTCCAAACATCTCCCTCCTTCCTTCTTTCCTTCCCTTTTTCCCTCCTCCCCCCCCCCCCCCTCCCATACTCTTGTAATCAGCCCCCTCCTCCTCCTTCAAGCCTAAACTTCTCCTCACGCGCGCGCCTGTAACACGCACAGGAGAGAGGCCACCCACTAGGCAACTAGCCAAGAGCTTAACGGGAGGGAGGGGAGAGAAGGAGGGCAATCGATAAAAATTGTGCCTGGGGCCTCGTTTCCCCCCCCCGCGCGCTCACCCTTTCTGTCTCTCACTCGTTTGTGGTCGGTGGCAGCTTAGCGGGAAATGTCGACCGCGATGGAAAGTGAGAGAAGGAGGAGGATGGAGGGAGGGAGGGAGGGAGGGAGGGAGGGAGGGAGGGAGGGAGGGAGGGAGGAGACAGCTTGGGTGGGGGGGGGGGGGAGGCACCGGGACCCCGTTCCCCCCCTTCCGCCGGATTGCATTGGCCAGATAAGGCTACATATATATTTTTCTGCCCTTTAAAAACACCTCCTGCCAAAACACTATGCCTCGTACAGTGGAGAGAAACCACCAAAGTTCTTCCCCGTGAAGTTAGACACTAGGCCCCACAGGACCCTATTAGCGAGCGGGCCCCTAGGCAACCGGGGAACCTCAGCGTTGTGGCTAAATCTCGGTTGCTCCCTAATTACGCAATGGACTACTAGCTGAGATCGGCACAACAAGGTTTCTGCCTTTAAGGGATTTGATATGCACATAGCCATATGTAATGTTATGGCACACCAAATGGCACACACACACACACACACACAAGAGGTGTATCCAGGGCGGCCCCCAGCCTCATGCCGAATTGACCAAACAAGCGAGTACAGACACACACGTAGACGCAAGGTACGAATACACTTGCATGTACATACACCCTATAGAGCTCAGCGATCGAATGCTATTTTGCGTCCAAGGAGGAGGGGGCGGCATTGGGGTACACGATTTCAATGGCGGCATTGTGCAAGTTTTAAAAATTTATTGCCACAGCCGCACCACGACAGGCGATCGTTGTAGGTCAAGAAGTTTATATACTAATGGATTGACGCACTAGGACAAACGATTCAGCCACATACATACTCAGTCAACAGGGTTGGCACGCAACAAGGTTCGCTCCGAGCAATACGGTAACCGAAACGTAGGACATACGATTGCTGG
>JASAMZ010011615.1:0-13993 GCA_030248115.1 Linhomoeus sp. GSCO2_2
CCAGAGGAGGCTTCTGGGTCAGCTCTAGGTCTTCGTCGTCGTCGTCGTCCTCCAGGTCGTCGTCGTCAATATCGAGCTTTGGCTTCTTGCCTTGAGGTTCCATGGCGCTCGTTGCCGTTGTGCCCTTGGAATACCTGAAGAAGCAATGAAGAAGAAATAAAGCACACCACCAACATTGCAAACGCGAGAAATTCGCTGCTCTGCATAGATTACACACTAGTTCTTCACTTGCGCGCACTGATTCGGCCTCAGCATGCGGACTCAATAGGGCAGGACAAAACATTTTGTACTGTAGGTATGTTGTATGTACCCTTTCACGCAAACAAGTCACTCACATCTCTAAACTACTCATTGCAAAGTAACCTACATACATTAATGGAACCGATCATCCAAACGAGGAAGGCAACGCTAACAACCTGTAACGAAACTTCTCTCTCTCTCCCTCACCCGTAGTTGAAGAACCGTTCGTCGACGCCGTCGCAGACGTGCTGCTGGCGACAGCCTGGGGGCGCCACCAGCAGCTTGAGTGGGCTGCGCCGGGTGGCTGGCTGCGTCAGCGTCTCCCTGAGCGACTTGGGCAGCTGGGCCAGTGGGCTGGACTGGTCGTCGCCGAACCCGGAGGCTGTGTGGCGATGGCCAGTCGCGGTAGGATGCTGCTGCTGCTGCTGCTGGACCAGACTCGGGGCCGAGCGGCTGCCGGCCGACTGCGAAGTCGGCACTGAACGAACGAGCATGCGCTCATGGGACGCTGCCAACTACGCTGGTCAAGCGCGACGCCAAAGGCTCTCACTGGCACTCATCCAAGATCACTTGAAAACGACTGCAGAAGTGCAGAAACGTTTCGAGAGTTCGATCTCTACAAATCCGAAGAAATGCCCCGATATTGGGTATCACGCTCATGATATTCAAATCTGCGAACGTTTATTCATAGCTTCCAAAGACCCAGCATTGAAGTGAAAGTCTATCACCATCCAATCGAAAACAGAGACAGAGCCGAGAGATGACAGACGTCGCCGGCCAATGTTGCCACTGGCAATAATGAAAGCGTAGGCAGCCAAAACCCAATGACCTCATTTTGTACCATTGTGCTGTCCTTCTCCTTTCCACGGTTTGTATCTATAAGCCAATTTGTACCGAAATGAAGTATTGGTTGAACTGTCCTCGGCCGCTTGTGGATTGTGTATGGCTGTTGAGTGCAAGTTGTGCCAGGGCGCGTTTTCACCCGACGGCTCTGGCGATGGTGAACATCGCAGCTGTGTCGGAACAACACTAAGCTACATTTTGTTGCAGATGTAGGCTGTCTCGGACATGCGTCGCATAGGCAATGGTTGGCCAAAGCGACAGAATGTTTCGAAAAGATTGTCAAGTGGGCTTGCCAGTCAATCTGAAAGCGATGCAAGCTTCTTCAGCGTCTTGCAGCTACCTAACTGGGCCGAAATACTGTAGCACTGACCAGGCACAAATCAGACTATCAATTATGGTTGAAAGACTATGAGTGGGGATTTTGGCCGCTTTTGAAAAAGTGCGTAGCGCTTTTAACGAAGTCACGAAGCGCTTTTAAATGGCAACTAGCGCTTTTAATTTGCCACAGCAGCTTTTGCTTGCCGCTCTTCAGAAATGGCAGGAGGCGCTTTTAAAATGTCAGAACGCGCTTTTAAATGGCATGTTGCACTTTAGTTCCTCCGGCAGTATTCCAGTTGGGCTTAACGCGGTGGAGGAGCATTCATGGCACGCAGCAATGGCCAGGCATCGCTGTTTGCCCGACAGGGCAAACCAGGGAAGGGGCTCAGCCGACCTAAGCAGGCGGTGAATTCTATGAGTCTGTATTCCACTTACAGTTTGCACTAAAACTCTGTCGACGTCGCGCCTGGCGGGTCTCAGCTGAGGCTAGCGCGACCACCAACTTCAGGGCGCGCTCCGCGGCTCCGCAGCTTCTACGGAATTAGAAGCGCATTCTGCCATTCTAAAAGCGCATTAGAAGCGGACTGTTGCAATTCGCGGCCGCCAGAAATATAAAGCGCAAGATGCCAATTAAAAGCTGGGCGTGCCATCTAAAAGCTGCAAATATTCATCCCCAAAGACAATCGTGGGACAGACGGAACAAGACAAGTCAATATGGAGGACAGTACTCAGCTGCACGTCGCGACTTCGGAACAGAACGGCGCTCAATCCCCGTCGGCTGTTCAACACTTAGACGAAGACCAATACCGGCGTTCACGCAATCGTACTGACTCGGACGCATTTTGGCACTCTAAAGAACTGATTTCCCCCCACACGCCTCACGTGCGTGTAAGCTGAAGTCAACAGGCCTAGGTCACTCCCTAACCGATCGTTGATTAAGACACGAGCGCCAAATGCAGGTGGATGTCCCCCACCTGAAACCATTCGAAACTTAAAGGGCGCGCCCAGATGTTGGGTCGACCTGGAGGCCATTTCCTGGCACTCGCTGCTTTCCACCACAGCCTGGACCATGCGACTAGAGCATATGGGAGAAGACGACCGAGATCCATTGCAACAGCTGAGTGATGCGAATTCGCACTCCAATGTGTAGGCACCTGAACTTTCGTGTGATGAAGTTAGGGGCGAAGGCAAAATGCAAATGTTACACGTTCGAAAGAGCTGCAACCGCCAAAGTCGAACGCCACTCTTCAGTATCTGCGTCCTTCACGCACCAGCGATTACATGCAGGACATCGAAAACCACGTCATTTCCTTCCGTAAAATCTTTGAAATGTCATCCGCTGCGCACAGCACTAGCGCTGTTTTACGTCCTAGCATAACCTGAGCATGAAGCTGTAAGATGTTCCTAGGGCGACCCAACTTAGTTGGCAAGGCGCACTAGAATCAGTGCCGAGGTTTCCTCAGAATATCGTAAATTCCTTGTATCGTTAACAACAGAATAGACACCGAGTACTGCGCATGACGTTGAGAGCTTGCCTAATGGTAGACAAGCGCTGCGTTCTGCATAAAGTAGAATGTGTCAGATATTGCTGTGTTATGGGGTAAGTCGCCATCAAGAACATTGTGCTGTGTACACCCAATTCGACAGATGTCACTTTCTGTGCTAGCGTTCTGGCTTGCGATACCTGCAACCCTCACACGGGAGTGGAGCCGGTGACCGCCCGTTTTAGCCTTGGTATCGGAACGAAAAACTGCTCTCTTACCAAAACCGTTGGTATCGTACCTTTTTGAGATACGATACTAAGATTAAGGGACAGTTGAGATACTGAGCGGCCCGAAAAGTTGGCATACCAAGAACGGCTAGTAGCCGAAGTGGTTTGGTATGTCAAGGGTTTGGTAGTCTTGGTTATGTAAACGTGGTGACCGGGCCGAGCGAGTTAAGATTGCTCTCTTCTTGGTATCGTAACATGTTATGGGAAAATGGGATCAACCCTGACATGGTATCGGATCAAAAAGTTGACATACCAATCTTACAGCTGCACACATCTCCATCTGGCGAAATGACATGACATACGTCAAGTTCTTGGTATCACACCCATTTGTACTTACGATACCAACTTGGAGGGGTATCAATCGCTAATCTTGGTTTCAACCGCCCGCAATACCAAAATTAACTTACGATACGGCCTAATCTTGGTATCGGTCACCCAAATACTTTGAAGTACTAGGCGGCGCCGAAGGTACATAGGTTAATTTGGCACATTGCTTGTTGACAATGACTTAATAACTTGGAGTACACCCTATGTATGGTAACTACCACACCCTTGACATACCAAACCACTTCGGCTACTAGCCGTTCTTGGTATGCCAACTTTTCGGGCCGCTCGGTATCACAACTGTCCCTTAATCTTGGTATCGTATCTCAAAAAGGTACGATACCAACGGGTGACCGGGCCGAGCGAGTTAAGATTGCTCTCTTCTTGGTATCGTAACATGTTATGGGAAAATGGGATCAACCCTGACATGGTATCGGATCAAAAAGTTGACATACCAATCTTACAGCTGAGCACATCTCCATCTGGCGAAATGACATGACATACGTCAAGTTCTTGGTATCACACCCATTTGTACTTACGATACCAACTTGGAGGGGTATCAATCGCTAATCTTGGTATCAACCGCCCGCAATACCAAAATTAACTTACGATACGGCCTAATCTTGGTATTGGTCGCCCAAATACTTTGAAGTACTAGGCGGCGCCGAAGGTAGGTTAATTTGGCACATTGCTTGTTGAGAGTGACTTAATAACTTGGAGTACACCCTATGTATGGTAACCAGCAGCTCATCAAAGCAACGCATCCATGTACGAGTGCATGTACGCTTTGCAGCCGCGACCAGCATATTTAGGTAATACTGAAACTCGGTTTCAGTAACTGAAACTCAAGAAATTTCCTTACTGAAGCTGAAACTGATACTGAAACTAAAATGAAAACTGATACTGGTACTGAAACCGAAACTGAAGCTACATAGATCAGTTTCTATGGTCACCCCTGCCGGTTAGGCAGTTGCCTCCCTTCACTGATAGACGTCGATTGAAGGAGACAAATCTCTGGTGTTGCGTCTCGGCGAGTGTGTCATCTGATTGTGTCGGAGAGACGGACGAGAATTAAGCCGGACCGAGGAACCGATAGTGCTCCAGGCGTGCAGGAGAATTTGCATTATGGCAGTCGCGTCACATGTTGACTCGTAAAACGATACGTTGTGCATTGCACTTCGCGCATCGCAGCCGCGATGGCAAATTGAACTGAAGGCTCGGAGAAGATCTTTGGTGTACGCAGCTTCATTCCCCAGGCCATAATAGGTTCGTCGTTATCGCATGTTCGCTTGCCTACTCACGTGAATTCTTCTAAATATCACGTTATGCCCACTCATTGTCACGAGTTACGCTTTGCCTATACACGATACCTGAGTGATTGATACTGTGTTGTGCGACGGTGACGCTGCAAGCGGCAATCTCGTTGCCTTTTCAACTACGAGTGATTTGTATTTTGTATTTCACACTACCACACGCAACGTGAATTCCTCCAAATATACCGTTATGTTCACTTGATGCCGCGTGTTTCAATATGTCTACAAGTGTATGTATATGCGGTACCCGATGGGTTAATGGTGTACTGACGTCGTTGAGACAATTGTAACGCCGTCATCTCAGCTACGAGTGATTTGTATTTTACACGAAACTACCACACACGCAATGGACAGGCGCAGTCAGTCAGTGTGTCGATCCAGACACCACCACAGATCCTATTCACAAAATCGACGACGCACGCACACGGTGCAGCCACGGCCCGAAACATGCCAATCGAAGTTGTGTGTACGCATAAAGCTATTGAGAGAAGATTTATAGACGACGAGCAATTTCCCCAAAGGTTGTTGGCGGACTGTCTCGCGCGGAAATAACGGAAACTACCTCAACTGCTGTAGCAATCAGCAACAGGCCGACATTATGCCACCGTCTTCCCCCACCAAGTGTGTGTAAGTTGACCGCGCACTACCTCGACAACCAATAAGCAACGGTGATCCTTTGTGCAATAACCGTAGTGTGGCGGCGGTACGGAAAAGCAGCAGTGTAAGTATTTTTGGGACGCTCCAATGGTCTCCTAGTAATAACGCGAGTGCGAAGCAGCAGCAGCAGCAACGGCCAACCAACCAACGAACCACCGCGCGGCGAAAGCCGAAGGCAAGGGCCAGACTGACGAAGAATTCCGTGCGTGTGTCACGCGCGTGACGCGGCCTACCAACGCAACAGGCATATACCCAGTTTGTAGGTATAGGTAGTGGTGGGGCTTGTGGAAGCTTCTCTAGAAGCACAGAAGTCGAATACGGGTCGATCGACGAGCCTACATCTGCAACTAGCGCTAATTGACGCAACGTCGATATTAAACAGAACGTCATCGGGTACTGTTACGGAGCCAGACACACGGAACCGCGACTGCAGGAAGAGAACGAGCGAGCGGGACAGAAGAGAGGAACATCGAATAGAAACTGCGACTCGACTGACCGGTGGTTACCATTTTCGGCATCTCCGATTGTGAAGCGAGTTAGCCCAGCGTCCAGACAAAGGTACTGTACCTAGACGAATTACATGGCCCAAACAATCCTTGGCTTGAGTCTAGGTACAGCCGGTATGCGTGTAGCAGCAGCGAGCACGCTTGCGCGAAGACCAGACGAGTAAGGGGTACTGTAGAAAGGACAGGAAAGCAGCAGCAGAAGAAGGAGAAGTAGCGACGGACTCCGATCGTGGTGACGTTCTTTGAGCAACCGCTTCAATGGGACGCTCGCGCGAACCGTGGATCTGGCTTTCCAAAACACAGAGGCAACGACTACGCGGCTACACAGCTACAGTAAGGGAGAGGGGGGGAGGTGGGGGGTGCTCCGCACTCGTCGAGGCGCAATCTTCGTAGTCTACTGCAGCTGCTGCGTCGTCGGCGGCGGTGGCGACGCCACCTCGCCGACAGGCGTCTCCACCGGTCGGAAGAGGCAGTCGGGCTGACTGCAGGGCCACTGGACCTCTGAGAAGCCCGTAGTGTGGCCCACATCCATGGTCTCTGGGAGCGGTCCCATGGAAGAAGAGGACTGCTCGCCGTCGTCGAACAGACGCCAGCCGTTCTCCAGGCGTGGGGAGCTGCGCCATGCCTGAATGAGTGAGACAGTTGGAGCGCGATGCGTTTCACGATGGCCATCAAATGGCGCTTTCTTCTGTAAGGAGATAGTTGTGTCTTTTGGCTTGTGTGGGAAATATCAGTGTCAGTGCCTCAGTCGCCTACCATTGCATTGTAATCTTTCGCTCACAACACACGCTTCATAAATGCGCATGGTGTGGAAGTGTACGTAATGCACATTATGGTGATCGCGGTACTGTGCAGCGTTTCATAGGCACGCCTTAGGATTCAACAGACGTGATGCTAACAATTTTCTTTCTGGACGCTCTATTTCTCTTACCCTTTGTCTGGCCTTGGCGCTGCAGAAGCCCTCGTGCCTCCGGTAGCCGCAGCCGCTCTTCATCATCTTCTGCAATGGAAGGGGGGAACGCCGTCTACTAAGCGAGAACATTTGTCACCGGTGTTTTTCACGTGCGTTGCGCGCGCGCTACAGCTCTGCACTCAGCGGCCGACTTCCCGTCCCCCTGCACCCGTTTCTGCGGTCGGAAACGCAATCACCCCACCCCCCTTGCGCCCCATGGTACGTGAAACTATGTAGGCTCTCTCGTCGTGTGTGGTCGCGGCCGCGTCAATTACCGACGCGCTACTGGAGAGGAGAGCGAGGAGGCGAACTAATCAACAGAAGCCCTCTCGCACTTCCAAACCAGCGCTTCAGAGAAGCCTCTGCTATCTCTGCCCATGGCTGCTTCATTAGCGGCCGAAGAAGAAGAAGGAGAAACTGACACCGCCACGACCTCTGTGCCTGTTGCGGCGCTATCTTCGGACGGCCCAAACAGCTGGGATATCCGATACCCCCCGCTTCTAGAGGGCTTAAATTAACTGGGCGGACGGCAAACAAACGCGCGTGCGAAATGGGTTCCGCGCCGCGCGTAGCGCTGAATCAAGCTGCGGATTGGAAAATGTTTCAAGGCAATTTCATAAAGTGTGGCTGACCGCATTAATTAGTGCGAGACCTTCTTGTTGTGAACTTATAACACAAACGCAGCTTCTATTCTGCGTGTACACTCAACTAACCCGCATCGAATCTTGCATTTGGGCGTTATTATCCTGTCCGCTCGACTCACAATTACCCTGCTCGGAGCAATTGGCCTACAATAGGGCCAATAAATCACAATAAAAAGTTCACTGGATCTGACGGGCACTGCCAATGCCGAGCGGCAAGAAAAAGCGCCCTAATTGCCTGTGCGCACGCTGCACGCGACATCCGGGAGCCATCGATCCCACTGAATAGCTGCCCACTTGACTGGGTGCAACTACGGTGCACGCTTAGATATGCTGTTGTTGCTAACAACAGCACGGCATGGCGACGACGAAGGAATGTGATCGACAGCACAGAATCATTAGCGGGCTTGTAAAGGGAGCTAAGGGTGCGCCAGATCTCAGAAGGGACAAACTTCCGGGTCTTAAACTGCGCCCTATAGAATACCTTTGCAATAACCGACCTGACCGACCGACCACAAACAGGGGAGGGTGAGGGGGGACGGCGCGAAAAAGCCCACTTACGTTACAAGCGCGAGACAAGTACGTGTGGCGTATCCTACCGTACAATCCAGAATTGCTACGTTCGCCAACCTGTCTCATTTTCTCGAAGTTGAGCGAAGGCCTGACGCCCCCCTCTCCGCCCAGGAAGGCACCCAGTGCCAAAGGAGGCTTCTGGGTCAGCTCTAGGTCTTCGTCGTCGTCGTCGTCCTCCAGGTCGTCGTCATCAATATCGAGCTTTGGCTTCTTGCCTTGAGGTTCCATGGCGCTCGTTGCCGTTGTGCCCTTGGAATACCTGCAGAGGCAATGAAGAAGAACTGAAGGCACATCCACAATGCAAACGCAAGACACTCGCTACTCTGGAGAGCTCTGGCACTTCTCGTATTGTACTGATTCTGGTTCAACACGCAGGGCTCAATAAGGCAGGACAAAACATTTGTACTGTAGGTACGTTCCTCCCACGCCAACAAATTACTGACGGGCGCCCTACTCTATCTGGAATGTCATCAATAACGGAACCAATCTACACAACTCAAACTCGGCGGAATATTGTCAGACAAACGTAGAAGGCAATGCTAATTACTCTTGAAGAAACCTCTCACCCGTAGTTGAAGAACCGTTCGTCGACGCCGTCGCAGACGTGCTGCTGGCGGCAGCCTGGGGGCGCCACCAGCAGCTTGAGTGGGCTGCGCCGGGTGGCTGGCTGCGTCAGCGTCTCCCTGAGCGACTTGGGCAGCTGGGCCAGTGGGCTGGACTGGTCGTCGCCGAACCCGGAGGCTGTGTGGCGATGACCAGTCGCGGTAGGATGCTGCTGCTGCTGGACCAGACTCGGGGCCGAGCGGCTGCCGGCCGACTGCGAAGTCGGCACTGAACGAACGAGCATGCGCTCATGGCACGCTGCCAACTACGCTGGTCAAGCGCGACGCCAACGGCTCTCACTGGCGGCGGGCCGGCTCGCCAGCGAGCGCAGGTTGAAGACCCGTGTGCCGTGTGGTTGTTGAGAAGAGGAGGAAGTTGAGGAGAAACCGGCGGCGGCCGCAGCGCACCAGTGGCCGGTGGCCGCCGCTAGCAGAAGACTGTCCTGGTGTCGGCGCTTCTCGCCGGATCGGGGTGCCAAGGGGCGGAAGGCCGAGCCGGCCCCTACCATGGACGCAGGGACCGCCGCCGGGTCAAGTGCCGCCGCGCCCGACTCCCACTCGAGTACCATGCTCTCGCGGCTGGAATTCAAAGTTGGAATTAAGCTTGGAAAACTCCAAGCCATTACAACTGCGCTAGCAACATCAAAGTAGGCCACACGAAATGATTCACTAGAAAAAGTTGGATTAATCGATATTCATTAGAAATTCGTGAGGTTAGAGACTAACACACCGCTTAACTGATCAAACACCCGAGTCACGGGCTTTTCCCTCAAATCAGAAACGCTATGGCTTCCCTAGAGCAGATTTCAAACGACACCGGCGCGCGAATGAGAGGCTTCACGAAGGAAAGTTGCAAAGTCGAGATGGAGGAGGGGGAAGCGCTCGGTGCCTCGCACCGTCTCGCACGACAACTCGCCGACTACTAATTGCCAAAACAAGGACGGATTGAAAGGGCGGAAGGGTGCGCTCAGCGCGCGCACGTCAGGCCGCGCCCTCTCTCGGAAAACAAGCGCCGTCGTCGCCGTCGTCCCAGCTGATAAATAGGCGTCCGTCTAAAATAGCCGAGCGCCGCGGCAAGGCAACGATCCGACAGCCCAGAGAGAAGGGCTCGTTTCCATGACAGGGGGCCTTGTTAGCGCCCGAGTTAGTCACCGGATTGGAATGACGGCGCCGCACGCACGCACGCGAACCCCAAGGTTGTGGTGTCTGTGTGTTTGGCCCATTGGAGCGCCCCGTGAGTGTACCCAAATAGTCGCCCACACCATCTGCGGGCGCCGTATGCTCCCAATTAGCGAGCCACATCCCGTTCCCAATCAATTGATGGCAACGGATAGCAGTCAAACATCGCTTGCCACGACACCCTAATGGAAGATCCGACAAACACTGAAACATCAACACCTGCAACCCGCTGCAATGCTACACTGGTCCTTCTCAAGAGCGTTGCTGAACTTTTGGAAAGACTACTGTAGGCATCCACAGAGGTGATTGAAGGAGGAGGGTGGGGGAGCTCCAATCAGGGGGGAAACCTCTCTGGCAAAAACCTGGCGGACTCTACGCCACGCCGCCCCTGGGGCTCAATTAGCCGAGAATTGAGGATACCTATTTGCTCAAGCGCGCACGTGCCACGAAGCTTGGCCCAGAGAGCGGGACGGGCGCTGCCCTATTTTCGTCGCACATTCTCGGGAGAAAGGAAACAAACTTCGCCCGATGTGCACAACTGACTGCGCCGAAGGGGTGAGGAAATTCGTCTTCGTTGCTGCTTCCCCTCCCTCCGCTGCGCCCACCCAGCTTCTGCGCTTGTCAAGCGTGACGGAGAAGGGGGAGGGGGGGGGGGGGGGGAGAGTAAGACAGCCCATCGAGCCTCAAGCAGTCACGCGTTTGAGATGAAGTGGGGCGCGAGCAAGCGATTCGTCCCAGGGCTCAGGGAGGGGCTTCTTCACGCGAGGAGGAAGCTAAGACGAAGAAGAAGAAAGAATGCGCCCCTTTCACGCGTGTGACAAGGGAGCGGCATGGCAATTTCTCAGCCGACAAAGTCTCAACCGGCGGCCGCTCGGGGGGATCAGGCGGCTTTGGTGAATGGTGACGAGACGGAACGTGGGGCGGGGGAGGGGGAGGGAAGAAGATCGAACGATCCCCGTTGTCGTCGTCGTCGACGCCGACCGGTCATGCAGATTTCGCTGGAGTAGGAGAAAGTGAAAGGATGGGGTACATTTAATCACTCTGGGAAACGGTAGGAGAAAGAGAGACAGAGAGAACGGATTGGCAGCGGCAGTCAGCGGAGAAGAAGGGAGAGAGAGAGAGAGACACCAGAAAAGAGAGGAAGAGAAGAAGAAGGCAAAGTCCAAAGCTCGCGCGCACTCCACCACTCGGCCCGCGCCTGGCCGCGCGCGTATTTGTGTGTGTCCGTGATTAGGCAGACACGCCAGCGCGGCTTTTGGCACAACTTCAAGTTTTTTCGCCGGCCGCGCAGTCGCCGCCGCCCGGGCGAAGAAGGGAGGAAGAGGGATGGATGGATGGACGGGCGGGCGGAGGGGAAGAAACAACGAATGGACGGATGGGGGAGGAAGGAGCGGAGAGTGCGCAGCGCACCCAGTCTTGGCAAAGGCGGCGCAACTGTTTGTCGGTCCGGCGGGGGGTTCCGTGTTGTTGGCCCCCCGCTCGCTCCGCGGCCGATTCCCCCCCCGGGGGAAAGAGAGATGAGCGCAAAAAGCGACACCCGCCAATAAATTACCGCGCGCCGCGCGGCGGCCGCCCCTGTCCCAGCTTGAGGGGGGAGCAGCAGCGGTTTCAAGAAAGAAAGACGGCCCCAAGGAAAGAGACGCTAATTCGGGTCCCGCGGAGGAACGCAGTGGAGCGTGCAAAAGCCGTCCCACAATCCCTAACGAATGCATGGAACGATCAAAAGGGACGGCACGTAATGGGCCAACAGAGGGCCGTTTCCAATATAAAACGCGCTGGCGCGCGCGCTCCCGACATTCAAGGTCGACGCGGCGGCGGCCAGTTCATTTCGATTCGACGCAAAGGGCGGTAGGATCAAAGGCGCCCCACAAAGATAGGAAACCTTGGCGGAGTTTCATTTGCCGCTGCCGCTGCAGACCGCCGGAGCGCCGACAACGAACATCGATTGGGCCCGGCGGGCCCATTTTTTATTGGGGCCGTAAATTTTTTTGCTGCCCCCACTGGCCAACTCTTCTGGGCTGGGGCTGAATACCACCAACGAATGACTACAGTAGTCCTAGCCCAGTATAGGCGCCCCAGAACGTGGAGTAATGTTGTAAGAAGGGCCAAGAGCGCACAAGACAAGATGTGCCAATGTTGACCGCAGTTAGACTTGGCGGCGCTTAATGGCTGTTATATAGGGACCCCCCCCCCCCCCCCCCCCCCCAGGGAGGCTGTCGTCGGTGGAAAGTTGGACTTGATTGGAGTGTCACCTCACCACGGCTGGTACAGTCACAAGAAGTACTCCGTCCCTCCGACTTGCACTCAAACCGAAAGGGAAGGCCCCAAATGGCCCTTCGGCGCGGCGGCGTCGGCGCGTCCGTAGCAACTGGGGGAACGCGCTCGCGAGCCGGCGGGCGCAATCAACTGTCAAGTGAGCGGCGCGCGAATTTTTTGGGCCGCTGGAAATTTGCGCCCGTCGAAACACGGGGCCCTCTCGTGGGGGCCTGGACGACGAAAACAGGCGGCCCTTTCGGGAAGAATGACGGCGGCGGCCGCGGCCGGTGTCGTATCAAAACCTGTGACCGTGCAAAACCTGTGACCTCCAGGTTGGGCGACCGTACAAAGTCTGTGACCCAGTCGTATCAAATCCTGTGACCCATGCGAAATCTGCGACCGGCTATGTTGTGCCGTGCCATACATGTTTGGCTGAAGACAAGGTAAGCACATAGAATTGTGTTCTTTGAGATGAATTCTCAAAGTGAGACGAACTCAACGATTGTAAAGCAACGACTACACACAAAGACGAGACTCGCACAGGTGAATGATGAGCCTACCTACATGTCAATCACTGGGGTGTAATGACCGCCCAAGCTATTATCCATACACAAGGCAAACTCGGCGCAGATCTGTCGTTACTTTCTGGGATCTGTCCAGATTTGTCCATCGACGTCAAGATCTCGCTACAGATCTGTCCGTCGGTTGATACCTCAGTGCCTGTTGAATCGGAATCAGACATTCTTCCATACTTCGCTTTCTTCAAAATGCCAACTAGCCAATTAACCAACCACTGCCAACTACATACCTAACCAATTGACCAACCTTGCGAGACTTTGCGAGAGAACCAGTGGATGGTCTGATGTCGCGACTCGCGAGCGCTGTTGGTGGCAAGCAAGCTACATAGCAACCTCATGTTGCGATCTCAAGAATTGACAAATGCAATCAGAACATCAGAAGCCGATCTCAAGAATTGACTACAGCCATCATCAGCAAGCGATCTTAGCAATTGACTTAGCCAGGGTACCAGTTGTGCCTGCCCGACATTGATACATAGGGCACAGGTTCTGTAGCGTGTTTGCACTGCCAAATGACTGGCCACAGACATTGCCGCCCAATATTGGCAAAGTCACAGGTTTTGTCGTGCGAAACCTGTGTCGACACAGGTTTTGTACGGTCACAGATTTTGACACACCACCGGCAGAGAT
Organism: Linhomoeus sp. GSCO2_2; assembly: GCA_030248115.1. Lineage (NCBI taxonomy): Eukaryota > Metazoa > Nematoda > Chromadorea > Monhysterida > Linhomoeidae > Linhomoeus > Linhomoeus sp. GSCO2_2. Next base: position 13,384 of record JASAMZ010011615.1, read on the forward strand.
AACATTCCAGAACGAGAGTGAGAGTGGGCGCGAACCCTTTCTGCATATCTCTCTCTCTCTCTCTCCCTTCACAAGGCAGGGGGGGGGGAGAGGCAAAGACAAAGGTGGCGACGGCGGCGCCGTCGGAATGAAGAAACAGCGGTTGGTTGCCAACTGCCGTTGTCGTCGTCGACGAGTCTGCGCCGAAAGCGATGAAGAAGATACATTCCTCCGTGGCCGTATGGAGCGCGAGTAGTAAGTTGTTCGAGAAAAGGCGGGCCGCGCTTATTGGCCCATTTTGCCGGCCGACGACGACGATAAACGGATTTCGTGCCAGCGGCCGCCGCGGCCGGCCGGCGCACGCAACATTGCCCAAAAGGGGCACCGCGCAAGCGAGCGAGCGAGCGCGCTCCTTCGCGAAAACACCCGCTGAGCATTCTGCTGGGCGAACCTCCCGCCGCGACACATCGGAAGTACGTTGGGACGACGGGGGACCTCGCACGCGCCACTTTGCTCCCGGCGGGAACTCCCGCGAGCTGTACACAAACCAGGAACAGAATCCGAATGGCCGGCCGAGCCTCAAGCAGAGGTAGAAAGAAGCCAGAAGCCGAAGCCAGCAGTCACTCACAAC
>JASAMZ010011616.1:0-25000 GCA_030248115.1 Linhomoeus sp. GSCO2_2
TAATTCGGGCGAGCTGAAATTTTAGATTTATGTATAGCATAACGGGGTATATACCCACACAATCTTGGTTTAATCTGCCATAAAGCGAGCGAGAATGATGATGTGAAAGTTGCGTTTCCAGGTTTTTGGGCCACCCTGTAGTCACTGGGGCTTGGTCGTCTTTCAGAGGTACAGACTACAGAACTGTTGCCGCCTGGCTTTGGCCTAGCGTTCTTCGACGATCAATTTGTTTAGTGTTGGCCACGATTTTGACCCAGCGACACCGGTTTACACCTAGCACACGATGTAGCTACAAGATTTGTCAATTGCTTGCCTTCTGTCTTATATGTACAACATGTCTGCCGATTATTTTGGTGTTCAGCTAAACACAACCATACAATCACAATGTACCTTATCAGGGCGTAGGCTTTGGTGGCGATACACCCACCCATTTGCGTTCTTCGCTTTGCAACTGTTCACTCTCACACTGAACAAAAACAAAACGTTTTAAAATACGCTATGTACGTCATCGTCGTGTTCACGGAAGTTGCCATTACATGCGAGTACAGGTGGACTCCTTCCTGAACGTGAGAAAGCAAGCCTGGCCCTTTTAGGTGGTGTGTCATATGTGCAGCACTGCTTATTTATCCTGCTTGTCCACAAGAATGCAGAATGATAGTTGACATGGTATATAGGTACGGTAGGCGTGAAGTTAAGTATGCACTTCTGTGCCACTTTTGTGGCACATATGTATCGCTTACTGTGATGTGTGTGACCTGAAATAAGGACCTCAATGCGTCCCTCCAATGGTACACACCTGTCTACAAAGGTTAGCAGAGCCGTGTTCGCAGTACCTACCGTCTTTAGGAACACCCTTTTGAAACGGCCTTTCGCGTTCTCAATCTTCTACTTCTTCCTGCGCATTTCCATTATGCTGCCCACGACCTGCAGACCTCTGGTGAATCACAACTTTCCATTTACGACCCGTCCAAACACGTCCAGAACCGGAATTGGAACTTTACACTTGGGAAAGTTCTTGTGTCTGCGAAAGTTCTTTCATCAACAGCGAGTGGAGTTGTGTTGTGAGTCACGGTCGCCCTCAGGCAATGAGCAACCGTAGTGCCTTGCCATCCATTTCAAGCCTTTGCAACATCTGGAGCTCGTCTTGGCAAAATTCTCTAGCAGAAATGGAGCGCGGGTCTTGTAAAAGTCGTCAGAAAAACCTGTTCCGGCCGGAACAGGTTTTTCAGCGCGTCTGGCATTTCGCGTCAGCATTTGCATCAGATCTTTCTTCATCCCACGCCATCCTGCATAGATAGGGCTGTCTGAGAGGAATCATCCAGGCTCTTTTACGATTTCCAAACGCTTCCCGCGGGGTTACTGGCCAGGCGCTTTATCGAAACTGCGGGGGGCGCGCCCCGAGCGATTGGCCGATTCCAGGCCGCTGGCCAATCAAACGGCGTGCTGATGATGTCACTCCGACGGCCCTGATTGGTCGAAAGTGACGTCAGTGTACCCCCCCTCTCTCCCCGCTCGCTTGTTTGGTAAGTAGACGCCCGGCCGCGTGGCGAATAGAGGGGGGCATTCGCTGTTAGGCCGCGCTGCAAAGGCTGAGTATACGACGGCAGAGAATCGCACAGACGAGAGGGGCACTGGCGCAAAGAGGGGGTACGCCTAGGCGCGGCATGGGGGGGGGGGGGGGGGGGGGGTAGCGAGAGGGGTACGAACAGAAGAAGGAGCGACGACGAAATAGATGGCGTGCTCGCTCCGTGCACACAACTGAAGGGAAGCCGACGCCGGTCCGGCCGGCCGAGAGTCGAGTGACTGATGGATGCGCCTATGTGTGGCGCTCCCGTGACTGAAGGCGCTGCAGCGCTGCAATGCAGCAACGCTGGCCACTTCCCTGAATCGCCCCAGCGCTTTTCCGGAGATTACTGTAGCTCGCTGGGTTGGTTGTGGAATGGACGCGACGCGTCCGTAGTTTGGTCGATGACAGGATGTGCGGGTTTATACGAGACGTAGGGCCGCTTTATTTCTGGGCTTGCTGAATAACTGGTCTCGTGTAATTAGTGCGACTGGTATCGGGCATTAACTACCGCAGTTTTGATCGTTCCCATTGGCCGTAACTACCTAATTATAATTTTAAATCGCTACACTTCCTTCTCTTTCAATTGTCTATTGAGTTCTCTGGCCGGGTGGCTACTTCGATCGGACACAAATGTTAATTGGTCAAATACTTTGCTCTTGGTAACTGCTCCATCTGTGATCGATGGCTCACGGTAGCCTACATATGGACTGTATATTTATTTCGGCAAAAATGCCATGACAAATGCCCGTGAGACAAATGCCATGGGACGCGTCTGATATGGGCGCGTCTGATTATAGCCGATCGTACTGAACCTGTTTTGTCTGGTCTTTGTGCCATCTGCAGCATAAAGCACCACGCATGAAGATGTTTCAGCAAAATCACCAAATATTTGTAGCTGGTAAGTTTTGTAAGTTTTCTCATTTGTCTTTCCTGTAACTGCTTTTTGGCAAACTTTCCTAATGTCAAGCCTTCTTCCAGAATCGACAGCATTAATGTTGGAGCATGCGCACTAGGGGCGCCCAACAAGCGACAATTTGATCGGCTGCCGTTGACGCCCGAAATAACTTACTTCGTCTAAAATGTACCATTAAGTTTCAAGAGACAAACTCAACCTTCCCACAAAATGCCATCGTTTGGGTAATTCAATTCAGCCTGTTGTTGTACCGCCCTCCATTTCAATGTACCTACATGCAGTATATTGGGAAAACTGATATTTTACCTCTGTTGCATAGATATGCATGGAGCGACATGGTGGAGTGAAACTTGCACCACACGTGCCCGTGCCATTACAGGTTCTTTCTGCCACGATGATTAATCAGACATTGTCCGTGGAGTGCCAATTGTCTTGACTTTGTCTTTTGTCCTTGAGCTTACTGTAAGTGTCTTGATTGGCATTGCCTGAAATTGTCCTTGCCTGTCGTTAAATTGTCTTCATTGTCCCTAAATTGTTCGCCAGCACACAAAGCACGTTGGAAGTGGTCTACGCAAACGCTAATTGAGGGACAGATTCAGGATGACTTGCGGGGTTGTCCTTAGATGCTCATTTTGATTGTCTTGTCTGTGCGACAACCCGTCACAACCTAAGTTGTCTTGTCTTTAAAGACTATTTTGCCAGGTTTAATTTTCTAAAACGGTTGTCATCTCAAGACAATGGTTTGACTGGTTGCGACCATTGATTTGATCCGTCAAACTCCTATTCTTTGGGAAGGCTGGATTCAAGTTAGAGAGGACCTTCAGTACCGCTTGTGGTGCGATGTTCACTTGACTGCCTAGCATTCGCGCAGATGTCACAGAGGTACATCGTCAAGAAATTATGCCACCTCTCCTTAGTAGTACACTGACATGCAGAAAGCTGCAGCTCAGGAGTGAAGTATTTAAGCTTGATTGGTTGACACTGTCTCACATTACTTATTTAATGCTACCGATCTAAGCGCAATCGGTTAGTATTCTGCACGGAAACAGCGGTCGATGTAACTGCATCTTACATATTTCGGGCGCCCAGTACTCTGCGTCGCGACTGAAATGCCAAGTTAGAGAGGCTGACGTTGCTGTTACGTATTTTGAAGCGAAGGTATGTACAGTACAGTATACCATTGTCTCAAATTTTCTGCCTCTTCGCAATTCCCTTGGACACCGCAGCGCTGCTGTTTCATGCTCCTTGCCCCAGGCGTGGGAACTTGGGAAGGATACGTATGTACGTACCTCACCCAGGGCGCGAAAGTCTGAGACGTCGTCTGAATGTCAGAGACAAGGGTCGGTCGCACTGAGCGAAGCATGCTATATCATACGTTGTCTGACGACATTCGTTACTCAGTGCCTTGACTGCCTACTTAGTACTTACGTCGGTTGATTGTTCATCGTCAATCATTTGTGGTTTTCGCGTCACCGTCATAACATGGACACCCGTCCCTACTTTGTCTTGTCTCTTTCCTCGTGTGTCGTGCCTTACAGTATGAAATAATGGTTATCAGTGCTGCGGTCAGCGACACAGTTGACGAGCCTGCGCGCAGACGGGCGATAAACCACTTCTCATGCTTAGCATTGCGCTGAAGGCGCAGTTGTTTGCTTGCCGCCATTGTCATCCCTAGCACGTCATGTGATGTTTTTCGACCGCAGTTCCTTGACTTGTATTCAGTTTGTTGAAACGCCACTTCTGTCATTCTTGCATTATGGTAGGCTTGCGGTTGTGCTTGCGTGACGAAACTCTTGTACTCGATGATGACTGCGCGCTTTTTGGCACAATTTGATTTGTCACGCCGCTGTCACGCGGCGGCCACGCGAGGCTTTCTCAACAAATATGACTGTGACGTATTTCGCAACAACAACGAACTCAGTGCGTTGCGTTTCCTCACCACTGAACACAACGCAAGGGGGACCCAATTATGCCATAGTGGGGCTAGGCCCCATTCGGTTGTTTGTGCCAATTGTGAGAGCTGGCTTCTAGTCATAGACAGGTTGGCTGCGGCTGGGTACACAGCTATTACTCACCTGTAGCCTGCCTTTCTATGGAATGGTGCTTTCTAAATTTCGCTTCCTCCTACCTCCTAACAATAGCGCGTTCTATTTTACGGCGCGTTCTGGCCTCTATTGTGTTGTTGTGCGTTCCAAATCCCATTACAGTAGGCATGTTGCGTCTACTGCACCCATCATGCGTTAGGAGTACGCTACCGTCTCTAAGATAGAATCACCTGTCGCGTGCGCGCGCCGTGTTGCGCGATGTGGCGTCGTGTTGCGTCGCCCTCGCCGCTAGCGGTGATGGGAGAGTGACGAATTCTCCTCTCCTTCCTCTACAGCTGTCGGTTGTGTCGGAAGGATATATAGATGCCTATTTCCGCCGCGCGAACGCACACGTGACGAAACTTGTTTACCTTCCCTCTTCTTCTGACAGGGTGAGCGCCGTCGTGTGAGAGAAAGAGACGTTGGGAGGGAGGTCGATTATTGTTCAGCCGAAAAGAGGAAGTGGGAAAAAGTCGATCAACAAACGACGTCATTTGGTGGACCGTCGCGTCGCCCAGAATGGCCGAAGTGACTCTGTGGCTCTGTGAGGTTCCCGTATAGGCGGGTCTGACCTCACCGTTGTCCAAAGTTGCGGCGTTTCCACTAGTACCCTATCTACCCAAGAAGCGAAGAAGGCTCAAGCTCAATTGTTCTCGAATCGCTTTAAGAAGAAGCCCGCTGTACCCCTGTATCCCTGTACCCCTCCGCTATCTGTCCAATGCTGGTTTGCGCCGAAAGCGATCTCGTCAAGTATCACGGCCACGACATGTCGTCCCAAGACAGCGCGCGCGCCTTGTGTCACAACGAGCCGTCGAAGCAGCAAGATTTACCACCGACGCGTTGTCACACCAAGCAGTTCTCCAGCTCGAGTCAGCCCGAGGACTTCTCCCCTACAGTATCCGTGGAAGTGGGAGACGCGTCAGCGCTCGGTGATGCCGATGCTGCTAGTGCTACGGGTGGAAAGTGTGGCAAATTGCTGGAGCCCTCTGGTCTGGCGGAAATGATCAAGAGCTCCATGACCGGTGCTACGAGCGGCAGAGAGGTTGGCTGGTCTTCCTTCAGAAGTGGTTTGTGTGGTTGCTTGAGTGTGGTTGGTTACTGCGGCGGTTGCGCATTTGATGAGTCTGGTACGCAGTTTTGTGCATGGCCACGCGTGGTCGTGATCGACGCGCGGCTTGACGCGTGCTGTCTTTGTTGCGCTGTAAGTACGGTACTTCTGCTAGTTCGAAAGTCATGTTGCAACTTGCAACGTGTATTTCGACTAAGGAATTTGCTTGTTTTACGACGCATCGCTACACAGGATGCTACGTAAGTGTGCTTGGATGGAGGTGGTCAAACAGTGGCCTGTGTGGATTCTAGAAAGGTAAGCCTCATTCTTAGAATGCCATCTTGTGACGCAGAGTGACGGTTTCTATTTGTTATGGGTGGGGGTGGGGGGGGGGGGGGTGTTGTGCATTGCATGGGTGCGTGAATAGCAAAACACGCATCACGCCACGCTTACGACGCTCCAAATTTTTAGTTTTTTCTGGTGGACTGCCGCTGCTTTCTCGACTACAACGATTCGCATATTCAACAGGCGGTGAACGCTTTCTACTCGAAACTGGTCAGACGTCGACTTCAGGAGAACAAGGTTGGGATGCATTTTATAATCTGCGCGAAAAATATAGTTTGACTTTTTGCCGAACACAAAAAGTTTCTACAAACTTTCAGATCTGCGCCGTCGAGCTCTTGCGTCAGTTGACCGGTTGCGGGTCCGAGAGGGAGAAGGCTCAGTTGAAAGCGCGCTGCGCCGAGGAGGCGCTGCAGCAGAGTTCGTGTATTCCGGCGGACATTATTCTGTACGACCAGAATGAGTTCCAGACTTTGAGGGACATTCCTTCGGCCGTCATGGACTCTAAGGTTTGGAGGAACTGCGTTGTCTCACTTGTAGGTACTGTACCTGTACCCTGCTGATTTGGCCATCACTCTTTGTACTGACTCGCTTGCATACTCGCTGGATTACTACTTGGCAAGAAGGAGGCTGGTGAAAATTAGAAATTACAAAACACTGGCCAATCGTGCATGTAACGTTCCATGTTTTCTCTAGATTTTGCGGAAACACATCATGTTTCTCGGTTTAAACTCTGCGATGCTAAGGTCAGCGTAACTCGCTCGTCCACTCATCAAGCACACTCATCGACTCTTCAGAGTCTTCTGAACCCGCTCTTCAAGAAGCGCTGTCCTCTCGAGCCTCTGAAGCTGACGAAAGTCATGGCTGCGCCCTCCTTCGCCGTTGGGGGTCCTACGAAACTCTGCAAAAAGTCGGCTTCGTTCGGCCCAATAGCGTCCAAGTGCGCCAAAATCGACAAAGTCGCCGCCGACGGGGACGCGTTCATTTCTCTGCTGCTGGAGAAACTGGAGAAGAGCCGCAAGTTTCGAGGAGTCTACATGCTGAAGGGTGAGATTGGGTTTTGATGACAATCTGTGAAATTTTCTTGGCGCACTTTGAATTGCGGGTAATTGCGCAACAGTTGGCGACTCGCGACCAAACCAGCGTGTGTTCGAATCCGCTTGCTACAGTATCCTGAGATGACGCGTTCGGTTGAGTCACCCGAGCGAAAGGCCGTCTCCCACGGAGGCTAGAGTTTCTGTTTGTTTTTGCGCTAAAGTTGGCCTACTTTGGTTGGACACAGGGTCTGGTTTCCAAACGAAAGTTCACTCATTCACTGCCGCTTGCTTGCTCATTTTGAAGCCTGCAATTCACGATTCGGCGATTTGAATCAGGGTTGGGTACTGTAGCTAGGGTGTTATTTGTGTTGATTGGTTGTTTTGGGTGGGTAGGTGACATCACTACTCGTCTATTTGTTGTCGCCGCATCTCCCAGCCAGCCCGGCCTGGCCGATAATACCGTGCGACCTTGACGACAAAACGGCGCGTGAGGAGTGCCTCCCCCTCGCGTGTTACGTGGGGTGTTGTAATCTTCGCTCGCGTTCTGAGTGCGCAATTGGATTGAAGAGTGGCCGCAGAAGTGACTTCTGTCATAATAGTGAGCCTTGTGGGCTTACTTCGAAATTTGTGCAACACGACAAAGTTAACTCTGTGTCAGTCCACTTTCTTGGCGAATACCTATCTTTAGATAGGCTCTATAAACGGCATTGTGTACGGTATGTCTGAGTTTTCGCCAAGAATGTTCGAGCGAGCGGAGATGACTTCTTGAGTTTCTGTTGTACATAATAGCTTGGCCAATAGAGTTGTCTCTTGTCTATTTCACGACCGTTACGTTTCTTCTCCCTCCGACGCGTCTTTGTCCATCGCCCCCCCCCCCACCTCCCCTCCAAAAGTGCTCCGTTTCGTCCGTCATCGGCGCGTCAGTGACTCAACTGGGCGAGAATAATCCCATTCCGGTCTTTATTGTCCCTTTGGGGGCCGCTCACTCACTCTGTCATTCCCATTCACTCTATAGTCGGTCTGGCTGTCGTCGCCCCTCTTAGAAGAGACCGAAAGCTTGACTCAACAACGCCTCGGCTGTAGCTAACCATCTGTATCATCGTTCGCACTCGCGTCACTTTTATGGGCCCATATGCCCGCCCAAGTGACTCACTGGACATTGGTCACCCTGTGTATGCAGATCAGGCTATGCGGATGACTGGTCTGGTCATCCGTCTAGCCGCCAGAGCTCGCGTTACAAATTTGAGCAGCGAATTTCGTCATGTTTGTTAGCTTTGGGTGTTCTGATATCTGCCCAAATCGTGGGTGGAAGTCGATGTTACCTGTCGCTTTTGTCCGATTCTCGACTCTGGCTACGGTTACTGTAAAGCGAACGTTTCCGTATTTTCCTTTTCCTTTCTCTCTCGAGGCGAAGCTGTTCATCTTTTCAGCCTCGCCATCCAGCTTTGATCCGGGCAGTTGTTTCTTAATCCTGATTAATTTCGACTGAAGCCCACGAACGCTGACTCAGCCTGACAGGAGATAAAACAGGCCGATTAATTAGTGCTTTGCAGAGTGTGTGTGTTCCGTGTTCATTCAAGACAATAAGATAGACGACTGACATCCATGGCAGACTGTAATCTTTCTTTCGCTACCGTAATCCAAAGACAGAAGCCTTTCTTTGTCAGCTGGAGTGTCAGGCTCAGGATGAGTCAGCCCATTTTCCGAGCGGGAGCTAAACAAGGGAGGTGCTCCCCACGATTATATACTGAGTGACAACTGAAACACCGCAGGGAGCATACGTGACTTGGTGCGATGAAATTAAAAGGACCAATATTAATTGCACCTGCCTCGTGAATTCATGATCACCTGACAGCTAACGTCACTGCGACCCAGTTGATTAAAGCCAGGAAAGCGTGTCTAATTAGCCTTGTGAGGCTGTGTTTTGGGCGAACCTCAGCGTTGTGTAGGCCAATTCATATTAGTCGAGGTAGAGTCCGATTACCTGACGTCTTTGCTTGGCTTTAATTCATGTAGACGCGTGCTTTTGCCTTGGATTCTCCTCGGCTGGCTTCTCGCATTGCGCATTCTCCCATTAATGATTCACATGAGCGGCGTCCGCAGTCACACTGGCCCCTTTGTCTAGATCATCACCCCTTGGGACATGACCGCCGGGCCAATTTGCCACGTGGTCTGTGGAGGGGTGTGTCACAGCGACTGAGATCGTATTCTCCCCTCCCCCCCGCCCCAAACCAAATGACAAATCGCTGGCGCCTTGTTTATCCCCATCCCTGCCATCCCATTATAATATCTGTCCCGCTGGTTGAGGAGAATGCTACGGTACTACGCGCTAGCTGACCGGCGGACAGACAAGCAGACACTGTGTGTCTTACGCCCTCCCTCGCCGCCATAAGTGGCGGCGGCGACGACGCCCGTTCTCGGGTGACTCATCGGTCGGTCGCTGCGCGCGCGCTGCTGTTTCATTCGATTCCCCTTCTCCCGTTCGCGCTCTCTCGCCTTCAGCGTCCAGTCACTGCCTTTCCTCTCTCCCTGCCTGCCTTCTCCCTCGGCTGGAGGCTGCCGCGCCTGATTCAGCGGCAGCTTCGAAGCCGCCATTCTCACTCCCTTTCTTTCTCTTTCGATCCCAAAGACGACGACTTGTCACCCCAGCTCACGTCCCTCTCTCACTTAGCGAGGATTCTGTTTTTTTCGGTCACGCGAAATCCTCCGCTTGTCCGCCATATCAATTCTGCCATTCGTCCAGCAACGGTGCTCGTCTACTTGAGTTGGAGAAGAAGGAGGGGAAGAAAGCGAATCTCTCGACAGCGAGCATTCCCACTGATCTCCTGAAGCAAGCACGGATTTCCCTGAAACTGGCGCCTCCTGAAGACTTTGAAGAGACCCTGAAGCAGCAGCAGCAGCCAGTCAACTTGGCCGTGCCATTCCAGTTCTCGAAGCCTCGAGGCATGACGCGCGTCGACCGCAGCGGCCTGCTGATTCTGGTTCCCGAGAGGAAGAGGGCCAAAGTTACCCGCGGTGAGTCGGTCGATTCCTGGAACTACAACCTACGCGCACAGCTGGCCCAAAGCGGCCCTTTGAGACGGATTGTTTTCGGCTTAGAGAGGGAAGATAGCGTCTTCCACCCTCGCTTACGCCATCTGTTGTCGTCTGGCAGCTGTTGCTTACTGCCTCTGACAGGCAGGAGGTGCACTAACCGAGGTTGTAAAGCGAGATGGGCACCTATAGGTGGTAGTGCTGCGGTGGGCAGTTGTTGAGGGAAGTGCTTCCGGTGAATTGGGCGGTTTTGGGTTGCAGCAACGAGCACTGCAGAGCGGGAAAGAGGGTGATCGGGCACACAAAGGTTGGCAGTGAGGAGGAAAGATGGGGGGGGGGGGGGGGGTAGGGGCGCTCACCCATTGCTTCGAACCTATACAGTGCCAAACTCGTCATGGCGCGTCACGTGGCGTGCTCCGCCTGTAGGTGACCCTCAACTCCGGGGCACAATGGAAAGTGCGCCGCGCGGCGAGTAGGCAAAGGATTGGTCGTGCCGACTTTTTCCACCGTCTCGAAATGGCACCCGGGTGACTCACGCGCGAGCATAAAGGCCCGAGCCACCTACCCTCTCAGACATTGTGATTGGTAGTAAAATGCTGGGAGGTCCGCTGTTGCCCTTGGTAGAGTCTGTGGGTGTTCCTTCGGGCTACGCTTTTGGTTCTGTAGCCAGAGTAGACCTATGACAACAAACGCAACAGTACGACGACAACCGTGTCGAATGCAGTCACGAATCTTGCATCCTGCTTCAGATTGATAGTCTTGTAGTTAATGCATCGTCGGCTGATTAGAATGTATTCATTGCGAAGGTTCCGCTCCATGCCATTTGGAGATGTGCCTGAGTTGGATGATAAGTCTTTGGTCATTTCTGTCATTCAAACTTCTGCAAATTTTTGGCTTGGAGGCTGTAGCCATATCATGGAACACTAGACTTCGTTTGCTTTTTAGTATGTCTGTTTCTTGGTGTTATTCCTTGCTATTCCTTGCATGTATTCCTTGTACGTACGTTACGCTTTGTGTGATTTTGAATTCTTCCTGGCAACATCCTTCTCTTGGCGATGCACGATGCCCGCCGAATGCGCCCCGGTTCTATCACCCGCTGCAGGTGTCTCGCTTTGTCATCTCGTCCTCTTTGCGTCTGCCGACAATGGCAATCTTTTGCATGCAAAGGCTTCAAAATTGATAAAACGCGCGCCGACCCGGGCCGGCTGATTCACGAGTTCTGTTGGACAAAGAGAAATGTCTCATGGCAAGACAAATAGATCGAGTTTGCGTGACTATGCGGTTGCCGTCTGGCAACCAGGGGGCTCGGTGAGTCACCCGTTTTGCGCGCTGCGCGCCGCCTTATCTCTCCCCTAGGTGTTTCACACATGCCGCTCCCAGAGAGATAGTATGAGATAGTTGAGACCGCTGAGTAGTCCCTCTGTCGGAGTGCTCTTTAGTCTCTGGTAGAGTGGCCTGATACAGTATTCTTCAAAGTGAGAGCTTTTAAGCGTAGGGATTTATGAAAGAAATGACGCTCCAGGAGGACTTCCCTTGCGTCAGAGAGAATTTATGGCTCCCTCTGGCCACGAGATCGGTTAGCCTACCGTTGGAAAGCTTTCGTGGTTGGTTGGTCATTCTTACCTACGCTTGCTCTGCTGCATGAACTGTCTACAAAATTTAACATGATAGGAACAGAGAAGTGCACTGGTTTTCTTGAACCATTCTTTCCGAGGTTCTACTAAACATAGCGCGAAATAGGCATCGCTTTCAACTACTGACATTTATAGCAGCATGGAGGCGTGAGACATTCACAGTACCTCCATTCGACGTAAATGAGGAAAGAATATTGGTTAGGACACGACGCTCATTAAAACTTTTCTTCACCTTTTACCACTCTTCTGAAAAGGTTTCTCCTCCTCCAGCTTTCCTCATGCTGTCGATCGAAGGTAGTTGAAAGGAAGGGGATCTCTATTTAGGGACGGTAAGAAAGGGGATTCGCGCTCATCTAGAACTCCAACGAAGCGTTCTTTTCGCATGTCTATATCTGCCGTCGTCCCAAAGCACTTGCGCAATATCAAATATTGACGCGCGCCAGCCATCCCCCTCCACAAGGCTCGTAGATAGAACTCAAACGGGTACAGTGTCGTTCAATCAAGAGAGGTAACATGGCGATGTGTTGTATGCGATGCTCAACATGCGCTACCGGATCATCAGAGCGTCGTCCATGGTTGAAGTAGAAACGCGTGAAACATCCTTTTGTCCAAACTCAGTAGCTCTCTTCTCTTAACACCGTGGCATTAACCGCACACCATACACAAGTCGGAATCTATACTGAGACTACGGTAGCTATTCCCTCGGGGCATCCATGCCCTTTCTTCCCTCTACTTTATCCCCTCCTCTTGCTCGCTCGTACGCGCCAGTCGCTTTTGCCCAGGGGCTCCCCCAGAATCGATTAGTCGCCAAGGAGACGTCGCGTGTCTCTTGCACTTGGACATGACCCAATTCGGTGGGTTACGGTAGGTGGCCGCTGTCCCTTAACATAGCGCCCGGCACTCCCTCCCTTTCATAGGCGCGGCAGCGGCGTGATGTTTCCCGCACGGCTAGCAGAGGAGAGGCGCGCGCGCCTTGCTTCTTCATGACATGACGACAAGTTCCTCCAAAGACTACTAGCGCCGCCACTTCGAGAGAGAACGAAAAGAGCTGAAGCCTGGGCTGTTGTTGGGTCGTCTTGGACGTCGGTTGGTGCGCACTGAGTTGACTCCATGGAGGACAGCCCATGAAGCGCGAGGAGAGGAGCGTCTCCGATGACGTCGTGCCGCCCTACAAGCGCCGCCTGGAGAGGCCGCGTGAGTTTGCTTGCAACGGTAGCTCTAGCCGATGGGCCGCACTTTGCGAATCGAGAGGTCAGCGTAACAGTTAGAGGGAAGAACAATCGGTTGATCTTTCTACCAAGTGGCACCGCCACTGGACTCGTGGAATTGGCAACTGTGGTGGCAGATATGCATGCATGCGCGTATACCACGCGTGCGTCACAGAGCAATTTATCGGGGTTCGTTAAAATTGTTCTGCATTGCTGCGTGGGCGCCGCGAGCCGCATTGCATACCAAACCGGTTCTGCTAAGTCGTTTCTTGTCTTCGAGGCGGGAAATGGGAAGGTCCTTTATCTGAGGGCTCACGCACCGGCCATTGTCATTTCGCAGCTTATTATCTACGGAAGCAGCACTTTTGAAAATGGGTACCGCATATTACATGCGTTCGCCCCTTCCCTTCGCAAAGGGCAAGGCATCTACATATCTCCTCTCCTGCCAAAGAGCTTTGTCATTAGTGAACTTTGCTTGATAGGGCAAGCTGTTAATCCCAAGATTGCACTTTGCAATACTTACGTCTATAACTTTGAGGATGCCTCAAAGTGATATATAGAAATACGCGGATGGTACCTATTAGTCCTCTGTGAACCCTGTTCGGTAGATCATTCAGTTTATAGGCATATTCTTGGATGCAAAGTGTCTCCCGCACCCAACATTCCTTTCCTTTCCCTCCTGTGGGTTTCACAAACACACGTTTCGTAATAACTGCAGATTCATAAATAGGTTAGCAAGGTAGCATTAGTTGTTTCCCAACTGCACATACATATTAACGGTTGCTACGCAAGCCTAGTCAGGGATCGGAAGCCTGCCATTGGCCCAATGTTCCTTGTGTCAGGACATGCCTGTCATGTCAAACCAGATGAGTCACCCCTCCCGTGTGCCTTGCACCGCCCTGTCTGTCCCTCCTCTCAGCCGTCCACTCCACAGAGTGGCCACCGTGTAAACACATGAACACACATGGAAGGAGCGAAGGCTGAGCTACATATGCAATAGCTACACATACATACCACAGATACTATTCTACTGGACCAGCTGGTGTGTGCGGAGAGAAGGGAAGGGGGAAGTGTTCAGGCAGTTTTGTTCAGCCTGAGAATATCTAAGGCTTCTTTCGACTGCACTGTGTTTTCACGATTGTGTGTCTGCTGTTCGGTGTGCCGGATTTATTGCTTTCGACGAGAGCACAGCCATTCATCTCCATTTGCGGCGCAATAGTCCCACCACACTTCAACTGCTCACCGTACTGTATGGATGTGCAGCCGCAAGAAAGCTAATGCTCGCACTTCACCGCGTGGAATACGGTACCTACTTCCCAATCTGCTACAACTGTAAAGCCGTCATCGCGCAAACAACAGACGAATGACCTTCAACGCCGTGCATTTCGGGCTTCGGCTGCAGTTGTTTGCACGAATTAATTAGCCGCCCGTTTACTTCCTCGTTGCCTGTTTCCCAGCGTGCGATTTTACGACCGTTCCCTTCGCGAATCGGCCCCAATTCAGTCCTCCTCCCAAAACCGTCCCCTATTCGCACTGGCGAGAGAAGAAGAGACTCCCCAGGAGTCCCCAGACGCGCAAAAAGTCTTGCTGCCAGCCGCAGCCAACTTTGCTCTTTCGCTCTTCTCTCCCTTCTCGCAGAATGGCTCTTGCGTTGTTGGCTCTTTCTCTCTCTCGCTCTGTGCTGTATGCGTCTCTCTCGCTCTCTCGTGTGTAGTCAGGCGGGGGCCTAGCCGGCACACATCGCCGCCGCCGCCGCCGCGCTGAATGGCGACAGGCAGAAACGAGATAGGAGAGTAGTTGGGGGTGTTAGGGGGAGGAGGGAGTGACTCATCACTGGCCTACCCCCCCCCCCCCCCCCCCCCTTACGCCAACACTCGTCCTTCGCTCTCCCCCCCCCCCCCCCGTCGTCTGCCAGTGGGGAAAGGGTGGCGATGTTGTGAAAGGCTGCGGTTTCCCCCGCTGACATACGCACCTGTGCACATGTGCGACGAGTGAGAGAGAGTCTAGTCTTGTCCGCTGTGGAGGATTCCAGTTAAGACGATTTTAGACCGGGGGAGTAGGGTGCCACTAATGAGTTCGAAGCTTGTCTCGACTTGTCAATGGGTGTTCTTTCTTTGAGTGGGTGTGATTCACTCTTGGGAAGGCCGAAGATCCTGTCAAAACAGCTTCTCAGCACGTTTTCGCTAATAAGGCGCGCTGACTCTGACGATCTCTCTATGGAAATGCTAAACGTTTCTTGGTCTCTTCCTATACACTTTGTCATCCTGTGGAACTTTTGTGGTACGATCTGCAGAAAAGCAGGGGATGAAACTATAGTTGTAAGCAAAGTCTAACCACTACAGCTACAGTAGTTGAGCACCGTAGAGTGGGAGAGGCGTGGAGTATCATTGCCACAAAATGAAGTTTTCAACGAACCCATGTCCTCTGGACATGGATGGGCCTGTTGGCCTCTATAACCAGACTGAAGCGTTTCTCCATCTGAAGCCAGTCATACTGTAGCACTTCCATTCAACCATTCTCTCCTTGTTGCAGGCGGCTTCCTCGACTTCCAAGCCAAGTACCCTGAGCTCTGCGAGGGGGTGGTCTGTCCCCCTAGCTCCAAGAAGCTTGAGGGGCAGGCTTGCCCCATGGCCCAGGGGGAGGGAGGCGGCGAGGCGAGCTCCAGCCGGCCGCCCTCCCTGAGCAGCCTGTCGCAGCCCTGCCTCTCCACCAGCAACAAGGGCCCCACGCGCATCCTGCCCTTCCTCTACCTGGGCTCCCAGCAGGACGTCATGGACGTCGACGTCATGAAGGTGCGTGGGGATACTGTAGGCGCGCCGATTTGAAAAGTTCAACAAAATAATGCGCCCGATTTCCAGCACTTCCACATCACCCACGTGGTCAACCTGAGCAACAGCTGTCCCAAGCCCGACTTTGTCATCACCGAGCGCTTCCTGCGCCTCCCGGTCAACGACACCTATCAGGAGAAGCTGCTGCCCTACTTCGAGGACGCCTTCAAGTTCATCGGTGCTGATTGGCCCGTTCGAATTGGCGCCAGAACCGCCGAATTTACATCTAAATCGTTCAGAGGACGTGCGAGAATCGAAACAGTGCGTGCTGCTCCACTGCCTGGCGGGAATCTCGCGAAGCCCGACTTTGGCCATTGCCTACATCATGCGACACCTGCACATGAGCTCCGACGAAGCCTACAGGTGCGTGTTGCATGTCCACCAATCACTAAATGCCTGTAGTAAGCCAATACCAATATCAGGTTCGTGAAAAAGAAACGCCCCTCGATCTCACCCAACTTCAACTTCATGGGGCAGTTGTTAGAGTTCGAGCGACAGCAGAAGGTGACGCGCAGGGCCCTGTTCACCCAGCAGCTCAAGGTACGGTATTGGCGCAATTTGATTATTTGAATCCCAATGTTTGCTTCTGTGGCTCGTGACCCCCTGTCTCGCACTCCCTAGCTTTGCGTATCCTTGCACTGTAGCTTTTGTGAGTTTTCGCTACTGAATTTCCCTTCCAGAAGCCGCCACCGAAGCAGGAAGGCGCGAAGACAGCCCAGCCACTGGATATGCCGGAAAAGTGCCGCTTTCTCGCTTCCCCGCTATTACCAGAGCTTTTTGCACGGTATTAGAGCTTTCAGCGCCGCTTGCAAGGAGCAGAACTGTTGGTTCCCCAAGCGCAGCTGCAGTCAAGTGGACGTCAACGGAAATTACATCTGAGAGATTGGGAAATTCGTATCGACGATTACGACGACGAGTGCAAGATTCCGATTTCCTACTTCAAAATTCAGATTTCCTACCTCGCTTGGTGCATGATACGTGCTCTGATCTCGCTTGCCTGAGAGCTGGTTGTGGTTTGTGTCAGATGCTTTCGTCACGTACTGTATGCTCGCCTCGCTTGGAGTTGCGGTAGTGCTACCTCTGGCTTTGGTGCTCTTGTGGAGTGCGACTTTGGTCCAGATTCGAAACGGTATCGCTCGTCACTGCTTGACAACAATCGCCACACAAACAAACGCAACTCGTTGTGCTTTCGCTGCTTCGTGGAATTTTCCTACTGAAGCGTCGCCAAGTGCAAACATACTATGTATGTACCTTGACCTAGAAGTACATACACTACACAGAGTGAAGTATGAGTTGCTCTAGTCCACACTCCACCACACCTACAGTACTTCATAGTCGGCCTTTTGTCCAGAGCTCCAAGCGCCGAGTGCTGGTCTCGCCCAGCTCGAGCGTCACCTCTGGGACGGGCAGCACCTCGGCGGGCTCCACCGCCTCCAGCTTCGTGAGCCAACTCAGTGCCGGCAGCTCTGGAGGGCCGCCGCGCACCTCGCCCGCCCTCTCGTCGGCCGACAGCGGCGCCTTCTTCGCCCGCTCCAACACCATGGAGGAGGAGCGATCCGGCACCGGATCTGACTCCGAAGCGTCAGAATTGGCGTCGAGCTCGGACAGCGGTCACTTCCGCAGGAGCTTCTCCTGCCCCATCAAGGTGGTGCGCAAGAGCAACAGCTCGGCCGACCTGCTGGCTTGCAGGTGAGAAGGGAGATGGTGTAATGAGGGAGTTCGATAACATTAATACTGTGCGTACTGATTTTGGGCTAAAGAACGCTCTTCGAACAGCAAAGCAGTAGACCGTAGGAAAACAGACGCTGCTTTCACGTTAGCAGCCTGTAACTAAACGAGCGCCACTCCAATTTCAGAACCAACTTCGAGTTCGACCCCTGTCAGCAGACAGAGCCTCCGCAGTCGCCCTCCTCCGTCACCAACGAGAACGGCAAGCGCTGCATGCGCCCCTCCAAGTCCCAGCTGCGCAGGGAGGAGGAGCGAGGCGTCTCCTCGCCCTCGCCGGAGGTTGTCCTCCGACCCGGTCCTTCCACGCCCATCGGAGGGCCGGCGCCGGTCTGGCCCACCTCCCTGGAGCGACCCAAAGGTTTGGGCGGCCTGCGGTCCCGCAAGGGCCTCTGCATCCCCGACCCGGTCAAGGAGGACCTGCCCTCGCCCTCGACGGAGCTCTCGAACAAGCTGACGTTCGTGGGCGTCGCCTGCTGTCCGCAGGCGCCCACCGAGCCCATGGAGGAGGAGGGGGAGACGGCGGCGCCCCCGGTCAAGAAGCTCAGCGCTACCAACCCGTTCTTCCCAGCCGGACGGGTCCCCAGGCCGCCGACAGCGGTCGAGGAGTCGACGGTCATCCGGGACCAGCCTTCATCGGCCGAGAACCCCCTGTTCCCGTCGCCGCTGGCGGCCAGAGCGCCGGCCTCCGGGCCCTTTGGGGACGTTGCGCCAGTGGGCGATCAGCCGGAGGACGCACAAGCCTCCGCCGGCGACGCTGTTCCTACTGCCACGACCTTTTCCCGTCTGGCGGCCTTCTTTCGCCCGCTGGGTGGATATTTCGCCCACAAACGCGCCCCGGGGACTGGGGCCGGGCCCAGCCGCTCCACGACCTTCGGCTCTGGGCTGGGCGAGGCTTCCCAGCCGCCCAGCTCCGGCCTGGGAAAGGTGGTCTTCCGGCACAAGAAGAGGACGCAGGCACCTGCGGCGCCCTCCTCGACCGACCCCGAGGTCGCCCTTCCCGGCCCTCCGGTCAAGTCGCAGAGCGAATCGGCGCTCCTGCACACACTACTTTTGTCTGCCGGCGCTGCGGCGCAACCCAAACACTCGCCCGAAACGCCCGAATCGGGTTTCGACGCCGACGCGGAAGACGAGCCGTCTCCCCTGCGCGATTCCGGCCTCTCGGCGGGCTCTTCCGGCTACGGCGGGACTGTGGCGGCGCCCGAGCCCGTCTACCAGCAAGATCCGGACCGGCAGAGCATGGGTTCGGCCTCCAGCATCGAGATTTCCGTGGAAACCTAGACACCAAACTGACACTGCTCTCAGGGACAGCAGCAGCAATGTTCTGTTGGATTGGAATAAATTTGAACCGGTTGTCGTTGTGGGACCCCGGGTGGGGTCGGTTACCGTATCCGGCGAGATTGGGAGAGAAGTTTGGGATCGCGGCGAAGTGTCAGATCTGCTCAGCTTCAACTCTTGTCATTGTCGCATAATGTGGTAGATTCGGAAATACCTCGCTAGTCAGATCAGATCTGAGATTTTGCCCTGGTCTCAAACTTCCCCCCACCGCCGAGCAAAATAATAGTAGTTATAGTAAAGAGCGGCCGTTGTACAGGCGGGATACTGTAGATCGGCTTTGCTTATTGGTTGGTTGGTCGCTTTTGGTCGTTTCGCGCCAACTCTCACTAAGAAGCCACAGAAGTACACAGAATTTGGTCCAAGCGTGCTTGCGCTAATAACGCTATTCGCGTTGTAGTAATCACTAATGGAATGAACTTGTGTTGTGGGTTTGCTGTTGTTCTACTGTTAAGAGACGCGACGCGAATGAGTCGATTTCTGCTTGTCTGAGTCAATGAAACGGAAGTTGAGGTGCGTTCCGTGGCCGCGAAATTGGCGCGCATCGTTCTTCACAAACTGTAGCTCGTTGCTCGTCAGTCTATTGCGCGACTAATCTGATTGCGTTACCGTACTTACACGAAACACACTGTTGACCGGAACTGTGCCCGACCTGTGAGCCTATACTGTAGTCTAGCGACGGTGTTGTTAGGCGTGCGTGTTGCCAATGCATCTTGACAGGCTATAGGTAGTCTTCTGGTGTACTTCTGTAGCTGACAGTAGTAGCAGCAGCAGCAGCAGTGACACTCCCACTCTCGAGTAATAATAATGTAGCCCCTCTGTGAGCGTGTGGTCTCTTTTCCTGTGTCGTTTCGTTTCGTTGGGGTTGTCCAGTGAAATGTCTTGGTACATTCCGTTTTCTGGAATAATTGATAAGCTGGAGGAAGCGAACTCTGGCGTGCAGGTTTGGCTTGCATCGCGCTCCTGGTACCTCACCAGTAGTGGTGGCAATTTTCCAAAAATATTACTAAGTAAGTAACTAAGTAAGTACTTAGTTTTTCAGAAAACTAAGTAAAACTAAGTAAGTAAAACGTACTTACTTAGTTTCTAACAAAACAAAGTAAGTACTCGAAAAATCTAAGTAAACTAAGTAAGTAAACTTAGTAAGCAAACATACAATAAAAGAAGTAGAAACGGCCGTATGAATGCTGATAAGCTGTTAACTTGAGATAGCAATGCCGAGAATGGTGCCTAAAACAAAGTTGTATGAGCAATTTTGACATTCTTTGAGTAGGTCATCGTAGAAAACCCAGAGCAAACCCTGCATTGTGTAAATTTACAGCACTAAAATAGGCCAAAATGTCAAAGACTTGGTTTACTTAGTTTCGTACTTAGTTTTTATAAACTAAGTAAAACTGAGTAAGTACGAAAAGGTACTTAGTTAATTTCGCAAAACTAAGTAAGTACGGGCCTGGAAAACTAAGTATGAGTACGAGTAAGTATACTTAGTTTTCCAAAAATAAAACTATGTAAGTAAGAAACTAAGTACTCAGTTTCAAAATAACTAAGTAAAACTAAGTAAGTACTTACTTAGTTTCAAGCTGCCACCACTACTCACCAGACAACACTATTACACCCGATTCACTCCAAAACCATTTAGGGTGAGTAGTGTAGATAGCTGGTATCTGTAATCTGATGCACATCCACACTGCACACTCTCGAGTGTACTCCGGCATACTCTCCTTGAAAGCGCATCATTGGTACCAATTAATTAGGATGTGCCAATATTTCCATTGGCGTGATGACGCCTCCATAGCCTGACAGAGCCTCAGTTACAGTACCATCACAGGTGTCAATTTGCCGTATTCACCCTCCGCTTTGTTTCGCTTGCGCTCCTCCGAAGCCTCCAAGAGCTTTTCTCAGATCGGCCAGGTCAAACATGGCGCTGGGTAGGTCGCTTTCGCGGTAGAGGCGCGGGTTCTGAACAGAGGCACAAGCTGCATTCTCTGAAAGCTCGATTCGATCTAAGATGATGCGATGTGATTGACGTGATCTGAAAGAAATGATTCGATTCTGAAGTTTGATCGCACTTCAACACGGCTAGTGAGTGAGGTTCTGTGCCAAGTGGCTCGTGCAGGCAACCACCATACTGCATGCGTGCGTAATAAGCACTCAACCAAACCAAGCCAGCCTTCGCAAAAATCATCTCAACTCACCCAGTCCACTACTCTTGTCTACAGTACCCTACCTTGGATCCAGCCGTCTGCTTCACCGATCCCTTCAGCCAGACGACGGGCTCCTTTTCGCAGCACAGACTTTGGTTGGTCAGTGGCCAAACGGGAGGGCAGACACTGCTCGGCGGAAGGGTGTAATCGATGGCAATGGCACTGGACCGGGTCGATGCCGTGCTGGGTGTATTACCGGGACCTGGGCACGGGTCCGGGCAAGTCGACCCGGGACAGCTGATGGGCGGATGGGTGCAGGTGCACTCAAGCGAGGGACCGCAGCGGGGGCACGATTTGAACCGGCGGCAGTATTGCGGCGTGCATCTCTTACGAGGGCACTTGCAACGCGCCGCGGGACATTCTGCCGTGCAGTTGCACACGTGGACTGGGAGGTGCCGGCTGCACAAAACCACAAGACGGACGGATAATGCTGTGTCTCTTCGGTTTTGTATTAATCCAATTTGAACGATTCCAATAACTTTAGATATGCATTTCGTAATTCGCCTGACTTATTCTATTGGAACGATGAGACCGTCACGGTTGTTGACCGGAAAATCGACCAGATAAGATTTGCGTTGTCGTGTACAAAACTTCGCAATGTTGTGCAGCCGTCACCAGGGCAGGCCTTTAGTCTGTATATGGGACAAGGTCGGCGACAGCAGTCGACTGCCTTGGTCGCGGGACAACTGCGCTTGGGACACTTTCTAACCGGGCATCCGGGCCTGGCGCACTTTCTGGGACAGACCACCGGGCAACCCGGTTTCGGACCCGGGGCCGGCTTGAGTATAGGTCGAGGTTTACGGTAGAACTTCTTGCGCAGCCAGTTGTAGGCGCCTCCACAGGTCATCGCCTGGGAGAACACGCTCTCGAATGGCGTCGGCTGCGAGCGACAGCTGAGAAGTGGTTCGTTCGCGGTCGTTGAAGGCTACACTTGCAGTAACCGCAAATACTGCGACCAGCCAACCCCACCCCCCCCCCCCGCCTTGTCTTTCCCCAGTTTCTCGCATGTCGGCAAACTCGGTATGCTATCTACTGGCGAGCTCAGTGGGGAGTGGGGGGGGGGGGCTTATTGGAAGATTTATCGTTACTTCTTTCATCCAGGCAGCCCCCACCCTCCCTCATCCTCTCTTCTTCTCCTCCCCAGTACACCGCCGCGCTATCCCAGGGATTAGTGAGGGGGGGGGGGGGGGGGTGGTGCTTATTAGCTCTGTTTAAAAGCATTAGAAGCAACGTATGGATGAGGCCCACTTCTTAGAGGGGCAGTGGCAGACGAGAACCCCCGTTCTGGGACAGGCGCACTGGGCGTAGAAGGGTAGCTGCTTCGAGAGCTGTCGTCTCAGGATCGTGTCAGAGTGTGTGGTGCCGCACTTGGAGATGCAGTGCTTGGTGCAGAACCAGTGGAAGGTGGGAGAAGAGGTGCAGTCATCCTTGCTGAAGGTTCGACCGGCCGCCTTGATCACTGGAAAAGAGAATGTGATCAACTCACGCGCGTCTGGGGGTGGGGGGGGGGGGGGGGGGGGGGGGGGGGGTTGAGGAAAGACAAGGCTATTCGTGAGTCAGAAATAATTTTTAGGTACGCTTTGATTGCCCTCTTAAGCCGCAAATTCGAATGCAAATGAGATTTTGTAATGCAGTTACGTCATCCGTGCCATTACAGTTCCAATAAAATTTTGGTTTCGATTGACAGAATGGGACCGAAACCTAAGACTTAATCCAAGTTCCTATGTTGTCCCGGAGCACCCTAACGTGTCAACGACTAACAAAATCGCTCTCGCTGGCACGCCGCTTCTCTGATGAGCCTTGAATTCCATTGAGCTAACATGAGGTTTGGTCGCGGCCCTAAAAGTGACGGCGTCAATCGCTTAAGTACTGTGTAACTTCTAAAGCATGTTGAGGTACCTTTGCGTCCATCTGCATATTTATAGTACCTAGTCTTATCAATTTCTATGTACCTACACTCTGAATGGCCAAAGCCATCTCATCTTCCCACCTGGTTTCCAACAGGGGAACTCTATGTATCCTGCGCCGCACTCTATTAGAAGCGCCATTACAGTTAAGGTCACGATCGAATTCAAATCCATTGTCTTTCTGGTGCTACATATGCTATTTTAAAGAGAGATGAGCTGACTCCTTAACCCAAGTTAATTTTACGGTAAGCAGTCTCAGATCAAGCTCAACTTAAGTTGGCAAGTCGTAACGCACTCAGCTGACTGCGTCGCCGACAAATGGACAACACCCATACCATGGTCTCACGCTCGAGATTCAGCTCATTAATCTAAAGCAGAGAACGTGCAGTCTTGCCTACATCAAACCGTTCGTGTGACGCGCGTTGTCTGTGAGAATATGGAAATTTCAGTTCTGAATGGTGGTGCACATTCACTGTGCTATGTATGGTATTCGCTGTGTACTTTAGTCACACACCCACTGCTAGCTGCCCTTCCATAAACGGTGCCAGTGGGACATTTGAAAACTCTGTGTCCGTGCATGGCGTCTTGTGATTGTACCTAGTACGTTCGCGCTTTACACTGCCATCACTTGAGTATTGATTCTGTTTCACCAGCGACAAATGAGAAATCGTGCGCACGCGCTTTCAAAACCCGAACACTATCCGCCGCCGCCCATCGCTTGTTGCTCTTGGGCTCGTCTGATGCGGGCCAGCTCGAGCTTTAGGCGCTCGAGGTTCTCTTTGGCGTCGTTAATTTCTTTCTTCACTTGCTCGTCCGCTCGGTAGATGTGCTGGATCTGAATTGGACACACATCGACAAGACTGAGAGACAGAATGGCCATTACATACCGTCAATACTCCAATAAGCACCCCCCTCGCTCTCTTCCTCGCCATCGCAGTGATCCTCTCCGTTGTGGAGGGGGGGAGGGGGGTGTTTATTAGAGAATTTACGGTACTTCCAAGGTATGGTAACATAACAACAACAGCGGACTGAAGTATAGGAGACCTTAAGGAATTAATAAAAGAATTGAGGAAGGAATTAAATTAATCAAGTGCGCTGACCACAAGACAAGTTCTACGTACGTACAATGGGGGGGGGGGGGGGGGGGCACCTCATCTCACCAGTCGTTCTAGCACACTGCATAGTTTGTTCTGGCACGCTGCATACACAAAACGTTCTCACTTCGACTTTGGCGCCCTTGTTGGTGGAGTCCACGATCCAGACGATGGGCTCCAACCTGCAGCAGAGGCTGTCGTTCAACGCCGGCCAGACTGGGGGACACACCGCAGTGCTGGGACTATTGGTCGTCGGCAGGGTACTACTACTGGTGGCGGTCCCGGCGGGCGTCGTGGTTCCCGTAGGGCACGGGTCCGGACACCGCACGTTCGGGCAGTTGACCGGCGGGTAGGTGCAGTTGCAGGCTGGCGGGGCGGGACACTGGGGGCACTTGTTGACGTGGCGACAATCTTGAGCGCTGCAGGGCTCTTTCATGCAGAGGCACTTGGGCTGGGGGCACTTGGAGTCGCCGCCGCACACGCACTTGACGGGCGGGCAGGCGGGCGGTTTGGGGCACTTGTCGGGACAGCAATTGGGTTGGGGCTGCGGCTTGCATTCCGGCGGCGGGCAATTGGGCGGGGGACAACGGGGTCTGGGGCAGATTCGGGGACACTGGGTGGGGCCCTTGGGGCAATTGCCCGGCTTTTGGATGTTCCGGTACTTCTCGAGAAGCCAGTCGTACTGGGCGCCGCAGTGGCGCCGCTGCGCAAGAATGGTGGAGTAGGGAGTGGGCTGGGAGCGGCAACTGCAAAGGAAATGACGAACGGTAAGTGAAATGCAGACGCTGAAATTGCGAGTGCGGAGGGTGTGCCGTTTCGAGCAGAGTGCATGATATGCAATACCGTAAATCACCTTTATGGCCAAATTCTACAGGTGAGGAGGTGCTTTGTTTATTAGAGGGTCAAGCAAAAGCAAAGCCTCGAGTAAGCTCACCTGATACCCCCCTCTCTTTACACTCTGGCAGCACCAAGGCTTCAAGTTTGGGGGGGGGGGGGGGGGGTTATTCGACGACTAACGGTAACTAAAGGTAAATAACTACC
>JASAMZ010011619.1:0-11940 GCA_030248115.1 Linhomoeus sp. GSCO2_2
GTGGACGGCGTCGGTGCTACAGTACGGTGCTCCTATCACTCGGTTTGATTGCGCGTGCGTAGACGCCTTTCTCAGCGCGTCTTATATGGACGGCGTACTGTAGGCGCAGCAAAATCAATGGCGGACGGTATTTTCGGAATTTCGCGAAATTTTACAGAGCGTGAGTATTCGGCCAAAATCAGGCTAAATACACCGCAAATCGCCAAACAAACGACGGATTCGCGTTCTGCGGCGTCAGAAAGCCCAGACACAACTGTCAACACAATTTTGAAAATTCGACCCCGGGACCCAATTTTTGGCCGGCCGGGTGCCGAAAGCAGGGTAAAGGCGTCCAAAATCGCAAAACAAACACCGGATTCGTGTTCAGCGTCGTCGAAAACCACCAAAACAAGTGAAAACTCAATTTCGAAAATTTGACCCCGGGATTCAAAAATTCGGCGCGGCCGGGGTGCGGTACCTCAAAATGGTCAAGGCACTTCGTCTAGACCAACTTTTGACGCTGAACACGTTGCAACGGTCAATTTGCCGCTAAAGGCACGCTTTCCGGCCCAAAAATCCATTCAAAGTCGAAAATCCCAATTTTCCGCTCGGGACCCGGGACTTTTGGCACCGCAGATCTCCCGAACGACAAGACCGATCTCGGCGGTTTTGGTGTCGAATGAAAGGTAATATGTGTCCAGGTCAGAAATTAAATTGGCGAGGATCCACCGTCGCAAACTCGAGTTACCATTTTTTAAATGTCGGAAAAAAATTCAAAATTTTGAATTTTCTACCGTACTCCCGCGTCGGATCACCTAGGGAGCCCGTTCCGGTTTTGCTCTGAAGAGCATCCAATGGGCTACAGCATATCCAAAAATCACCAAATTCGGTCCACTATTGCGACAATTATGGCCTGCATATTTTTATACTCCACAAAAAAGTGTGGAGTATATAGCGTTTGTGCGCGAAACGCAGAAAGTTTGAGTCAACGGCGTTCGCGCGTGAAGCGGCCGATTTCCAAACGGTCTTTTGCGTTGGGTAGGCCTAGTAAGTGGGCAGGGTGGACACCAAACGGGGTCACGCTGCGGGACCCCGTTGGCGGGAAATTCAAAAATTTAAATTTTCAAAGTACTGAAAAATGCATTAGGCAAGGTAGAACTCGAAAAAGTTGCATATAATGGTATATACTATCTTTTGATATGTTGTAGTACTCGATAGTGCCGAACACGGAAAAAAAGAATTGGATCGCTGCGGGACCCATTTTGGCGCCAAATTTGAAAAATTCGCGATTTTTCGCTTATTTCCAACTTTGACGGTTTGCTGTGCGCGATAGGTAGCAGCTAGAACCGCGAGACCGCTTTTGGTGCTCCTTCCCAGATGTCCTCTATCGAATGAGCCATGAACGGAGAAAATCGGTTGAGACACAAAAAAGTTATCTTGGTGGAACTTTTTTGACTCCGGGGTCAAAAATTGCGCTTTTCGCGTTTCAGCGTCTGTAGCGCTCGAATGCGTTGCCGAATCGGTTCAAAAGTGGCTTCAAACGATTCTACGTTGAAATCTGGTCCCGAAAAGTGTTTTGGCAAATTTGCAGAGCTACAGTAACCCGGCCGCGTCCATTTGAATATTGGGTGTCGGGTCGACTTTCGCGATATTATACTCGATTTCGGGGTTTTCGGGGGCGCTGATTACGAATTTGGCATTCGTTTAGCGTTTAGATAATGTTTAAGCGTACCTATGACGAATTTGCATGCTACCGTACCCCAAGTGCAGATTGGTTTTACGAGTCCATAGGAAGTTAGGGGTGCTGTATGTCGATTCTGGGGTATTCTGTGGTGTAGATCACGAATTCGGCATTACTTTTGCGATTGGGAGTGTCAGGAGGCCACAATAGGAGAGGAGTCACCATGCGTAGGAGTTCAAATTTGTGGAGTATACTGCGTCCCCCGGACGACTTGCCTGGTTTTATACTCCACAAAAAAGTGTGGAGTATATAGCGTTTGTGCGCGAAACGCAGAAATTTTGAGTCAACGGCGTTCGCGCGTGAAGCGGCCAAGTTCCAAACGGTCTTTTGCGTTGGGTAGGCCTAGTAAGTGGGCAACCTGCACGACAAACGGGGTCACGCTCCGGGACCCCGTTGGCGGGAAATTCAAAAATTTAAATTTTCAAAGTACTGAAAATTGGGTTGGGCAAGGTATATACCATCTTTTGATATGTTGTAGTACTCGATAGTGCCGAGTCGGCAAAAAAAGAATTGGATCGCTGCGGGACCCATTTTGGCGCCAAATTTGAAAAATTCGCGATTTTTCGCTATTTCCGACTTTGACGGTTTGCTGTGCGCGATAGGTAGCAGCTAGAGCCGCGAGACCGCTTTTGGTGCTCCTTCCCAAATGTCCTCTATCGAATGAGCCATGAACGGAGAAAATCGGTTGAGACACAAAAAAGTTATCTTGGTGGAACTTTTTTGACTCCGGGGTCAAAAATTGCGCTTTTCGCGTTTCGGCGTCTGTCGCGCTCGAATGCGTTGCCGAATCGGTTCAAAAGTGGTTTTAAACGATTCTACGTTGAAATCTGGTCCAGAAAAGGGTTTTTGGCATTTTGCAGAGCTACAGTAACCCTGCCGCGTCCATTTGAATATTGGGTGTCGGGTCCACTTTCGCGATATTATACTCGATTTCGGGGTTTTCGGGGGCGCTGATTACGAATTTGGCATTCGTTTAGCGCTTAGATGATGTTTGAACGTACCTATGACGAATTTGCATGCTACCGTACCCCAAGTGAAAAATTTCGGTTCCTGGAGTCCATAAGAAGTTAGGGGTGTTGTATGTCGATTCCGCGGTTTTCGGGGGCGCTGATTCCGAATTCGGCATTAGTTTTGCACTCCGATACATCAGCAGGCCAAAACAGCATAGGAGTCACTATGCGTAGGAGTTCAAATTTGTGGAGTATACTGCGTCCCCTGGACGACTTGCCTGGTTTTACTTAGCAAAAATTCGAATTTTTGAATTTTCACACAATTCTTCCACGGCCGACATTTTTTCCCCCCACCCCCCCCCCCCCCCCCCCCCGAGCACGCTGCGCATCGTCATAAGCTATCTTTTAAAAAAAAATTTGGCTCCCTAGGTGCTTCGTAGCGAGCGCCAGCCCCGGACATGCTAACTGTGGGCTTTTACCGCTCCTATAGCACTCCTTCGCTTTTCAAGCGGCGGAGTGCCAAAAACCCCGAGTCAATCGGCCGACGCGTTCTCGGGTTACGGTAGCCAAAAGTGATTTTTTGACAAAAATTTGCTTTTAAAAAATCCTAGTAAATCAAGGAGTTGTTGGATCGGGCCAGGTATCTCCGCCGCGGAAATCCGCCGCGGAAATCTTGAGTTCTGCTGTCACAACAGGTCTTCGTCGGGGGTCGAAAATTCCAATTTTCGACTTCCGGCCGTTTTAGCGCCCGATTGCGATGATTTTTGGCCAAATGGACTGCACCACGCGATTCCCCGTTGAAAACTAATCCGGAATCGATTTTCAAAAATATTTTTTCGGCTACCGTACCCCGGCCGCATCCAAAATTTGAATTTCCACCCCCGAGGACAAAATCAATGTTGGAGTCGACTGCGGTGCTTTCGAGGTCGCTGATGCCGAATTTGGCGTTATTTTGGCGTTTCGGATCAAGATTCGCGAGTTTTGGCCGAAAATCGACCTACCAAAGCCCTACGTCAACGAAACTGAAAGTGTAGTGATTGTATGGTTGAAGTGTCGATTCTAGGGTATTTCGCGGCGAGGAACGCGAATTCGCTATTGGTTTCTCCATATTGTGTCGATTTTGCCTTCAAACAGCCACTTTCCTAATGCCGAAATTCAAATTTGAATGCAACTTCTACCGTACTCTTCTCAAACTATGTTGTAGGTTCAATTTGCGCGCGCATTCAAACTTCTGAATTGAAGGAGATGCAGTGCGGAAAGACGGCGTGGTAAAGTGAGCATTTGCGCATGAATTGTCAATTCTTCCCGTCCAAAATGGTAAGGCGAGTCGGCGATTGGCGCAGCCCCGAATCTTAGCTGCCAGCTACTGGTTGAATCGAAGCGAAATGCTGCATTTTGGGCTCAATTCGGCCTGGTCTATAAGATTTCAGTGGAGTTCTGCTGCGCGCCGGCGGGTCCTTGTAAGTGGAGGGAATATGCGTACTCCGAAACTCGCGCGGCGGCGGAATTTGTGGAGAATCTTTGGGCGGAAATCGGCCTTATTTCCCATGATAAGTGAGTGGCGGTCTGCTTTCTCCCATTCTGGTCGGAGTGCTTCACTGCAGGCTCTCCTGCACGTTTCCCTTGTCAGCCAAATCACGCCGTGAAAACTCGGTTCCGAAGCTTCAAACGCTACCCTAGGAAACTCATAATTTGCAAACAAAGCAAACTACAATCTGCATTGTCAGCACACAATACTTTTTACATCGCACAGTACAGTTTCTTGTTTTCGTCATGGCGGCCGGCCGGCCCGCCAGGCGCCAATCGGGATCTGGAGGCCACTTTTTCGGGATCTGCAGATCCCGAAACGTTACCGGGTAGGAATAAGTGGTTAATACACTGTAATGATCTGCTCCCCCACTCTGTTTCAGTCAGAAGGATGTGTTGGCACTGTACGAGCAGCTGCAGTCGACCGGCATGCACCAAGTGTTGCGCCAGTTTGAAAGCGTCATCGGGACGGTCTGCAAGGAAATCTCCGACCAAAAAGAGCAGAACGATCGCCTCCAGAAGATTTACGAGAGGTGCAGTATTGCCACTTCTCATACACAGCGCGAGGCAGCCACTGCTCTGAAGTGCGAAGTGGCGCATCGCGTATTTCAGCGAGAAGGACTACTACAACAGGCGAATGCAGGAGGTAGAAGTGGAACTGGACCAGCAGATCTCACTGACAGAGCAGAAAGCTCGACAGGAGGTTGGTATCGAATGGGTGTCCGGTCCGTCTCCTTTCATTTCCAATCCTATTGCAACTCCCGTCAAACGCCACATTGCAGTTACCACATTGGCAAACTATATGAGTGTCGCTGGCAGGAGCGGGAGAAGTTGGAGAAGGAGAAGGCAGACATGCGCAATCGTCTGGAGCAGGAGGTGACGGAATTGCAGTCGAACATTCGGCGTCTGCAGAAGATGGAGACCATGATCAACGGCAAGGACAACAACTCCGAGAAACTGTCACAGCTCAAGAACCGACTACAGGTAGCCTAAGATGGAAAGCAAACGAGGTAACACCGCCACTCAGCCTTGTAGACGTACACGTATTCAGGACATGTCGGGCGAGAATCGCGTGCTGAAGACCAACCTGACGGAGAATCAAATCGAGATGGCCCTGATCAAGGCGGAGTTGGCCCAGCTGCGCGGCGAGTACGAGGAGAAGTGCATTGATCTGGTCAGCGAGAAGGACAACATCAACAGCATGATCAACGAGAGGGACAACCTCACGAGACAGCTGCAGCTGCTCTAGTGGGAGCCTGCCTTTCTGATACAACGCGAGAGCGCAGCGCCCTATATTATCTGTGCGTTTGCAGCGACGCCAACAAGAAGTTGCACGACACCAACGACGCCTTGCGCATCGCCATGGAGTCCCGGAACGCCATCTGCAAGCAGTTCAATCTGGTAGGCAAGAGAAGCATTGACACTCAGCTTCTCTTCCACCGAAGCAACTTCATCTGCGCTTCGTGCAGCGCACACCCTCCCCAACGGGTGGCAGCCGATCGCAGAACTTCTCCCGGGACACGTCGCTGCGCAGCTCCGTCAACAGCAACTACAGCAACTCTTCCGGCCGATTCCACAGCGCTCTACACGTTCCTCACAGTATCAGTTCGGCCGCTGTCCTCCGAGAGTCCCCCACCAGTCCCGAAGACGACGACATCGGTAGCTGCCGCTGAATGGCTACCCGCGTAAAGCGAAAACGTGCTCCCCTCTAGCGACACACCTACAGTTGTTGCAGATAGCGGCGTGGCGCGAGGCTCCGATGGACTCAGAAGCGGCTTCGACTCCGAGCTCTCGGGAGAAGACTGCGCCACCGACGCTGAGGTCAATTTAATTTAGGCAGAACGGAATTTAGCTTAATTACCGTAAATACTCTGATAAGCCCCCCTCCCCTTCCTCAACTTCGAGGTCATCCTGTTGTAGGCGGAGTGGTGGAGGGGGGCTAATTTAATTTAATTTAATTTAGTTTAATTTAATTTAATTTAATTTAATTTAATTTAATTTAATTTAATTTAATTTAATTTAATTTAATTTAATTTAATTTAATTTAATTTAATTTAATTTAATTTAATTTAATTTAATTTAATTTAATTCAATTTAGGTTAATTTAATTTAATTCATTTTAGTTTAAATTACTTTAATTTAATTTAGTTTAATTTAATTTAATTTAATTTATTTAATTTAATTTAATTTAATTTAATTTAATTTAATTTAATTTAATTTAATTTAATTTAATTTAATTTAATTTAATTTAATTTAATTTAATCTATTTTAATTTAACTTAATAATTTTTAATTTAATTTTGTTTAGCTTGACTTAATCTAATTCAACTTAATTTATTTTGATTTACTTTATCTTATTTAATTAATTACATCAAATTAAACTAAATTAAATTTCTTTTAGTTTAATTTAATTTAATCTAATGCAATTTAGTTTAATTTAGCTGAATTAAGTTTAATATAGTCTAGCTCAATTTAATTTAATTTAATTTAATTTAATTTCGTTTAATTTAATTAGTTTAATTTAATTTATTTTAATTGAATTGAATTGAATTGAATTGAATTGAATTGAATTGAATTGAATTAAATTGAATTGAATTGAATTGAATTGAATTGAATTGAATTGAATTGAATTGAATTGAATTTAATTTAATTTAATTTAATTTAATTTAATTTAATTTAATTTAATTTAATTTAATTTAATTTAATTTAATTTATTTTAATTTAAATTAATAATATTTAATTTAATTTTGTTTAGTTTGACTTAATCTAATTCAACTTAATTTAATTTAACTTAATTTAGTTTAATTTAATTTAATCTAATTTAAATTTTAATTCAGTGTAATTAAATTTTGTTTAATTTAGTTTAATTTCACTTAATTTAATCTGATTTAATTTTATTTGCCCAATTCTATTTATTTAAATTTTGTTTACTTTAGTATTTTATTTTATTTTATTTTATTATATTTTATTTTATTTTATTTTATTTTATTTTTATTTTATTTTATTTTTATCTTATTTTATTTTATCTTATTTTATTTTATTTTATTTTATTTTATTTTATTTTATTTTATTTTATTTTATTTTATTTTTTTATTTTATTTTATTTTATTTTATTTTATTTTATTTTATTTTATTTTACTTTACTTTTTTATTTTATTTTATTTTATTTTATTTTATTTTATTTATTTTATTTTATTCTATTTTATTTTACTTTGTTTTATTTTATTTTATTTTACTGTGTTACTCTAGTTTGTTATGGTTTACTGTACAGCAACTTCTTTCTCACAGACGCTGATGAGGAAGATAACTCCCATCCAAGTGCCGTCGCCGGCGTCCTCCGTTGTCGCCGTGAAGAAGTCGTCCGTCATCGTGCGCCAAGACTCCGACGTCAGTCGGACGCTCAAGTATGCCGCCTCGGTGAGTCGACAACTGCAGGTGATTACTGCTGCTGGCAGAAACCATGATACCGACGCTCTTCTGTTTCCGCAGAACTTTGAGCCGACGGGCCCCCCTGAGCGCACTTTCCGCATCGTGATGGCTGGAGACGCCTCGGTGGGCAAGACGAGCCTGATCATGCGCCTTGTCAAGGGCGACTTCCTCCCCGACCTGCCTGCCACTCTTGGTACATTGCTTCACACGTAGTTGCACTGCAACCTAACATAATATCGTCGTCGGCAAGCGCGAGAATGAACAGGCGTCGACTTCCACGTGATCGGGCTGAAGGTGGACGGCAAGAATTTGGCCATCCAACTGTGGGACACGGCCGGCCAGGAGAGGTACTTTCCATGGACAAGGTGGTGGCGCTTCCTCCTAGTACTATTCTGTCCCTCCCTCCTTCCGCCCAATTAGCGTTTCCACTTGTCAGGCAGCATATGTAGCTGCACAGCTCGAGCTTCTCTGTCTACCTACTCCGAACTTTGCTGCATGCTTCTATCGCACAGTATTATTCACTTTCCTCTCTTCTTCCTCTCTTGAACCGGCACAAGACGCTGAACCACTTCTGTGACGTGTCAATTCCGCACAGACACAGAACCAAATGCGCAGGTTTCGAAGTCTCTGCAAGTCCTACTTTCGACGGGCCGACGGCGCCTTCCTTGTCTATGACTGTACCAGCGAACAGAGTTTCCTCAACGTGCGCAACTGGATGGACACCATTCAGGTACACAGACTGGTGCGAGGAGGAAGGGTGGGGGGAGTAGCCAAATATCGCTGCGTGCTTCTCACACAGGAAAGCGTCCAGCGTCGCATTCCCATTTTGCTGTGCGCCAACAAGAGCGATCTGCGCATCGCTACGGCGGCCGAGGGCAAGCGCTGTGTCCAGAAGGAGGACGGCGAGAGGCTGGCCAAGGTTGGAACAACAACTCAGCGTCTGCAGCTTCCTTCGTTCGTTGTATCACTCATCCTCTCCTTCTCTCAGCACTACGAGGCGAGATTCTACGAAGTGAGCGCCCGGGACGGCTCGAATGTGACCGAGGCGACCGTCGAGCTGTCGCGGTCGGTTGGTCCACCTAAGTGGCCTCGTTTGGCGCCCACTTTGGCAAGCTACATTCGAGCTCTTATAGCTCCCACCTCTCGTGTGTTTTAGAGAGTTGCTGGCCAACGAAGACTGCGAAGTGCAGGACAGCAGCGTGGTTCTCAGACAGGAGAATCCGACTCCCGCCGGACGTTGCGCTTCGGCTAGTCGTTGCTCCAAATAGGGGCAGTGACAATGAACTACGCCTCTACTCGTGTGCCCCTTGTCCGGTGATGTCGAATTGACGACAGGGTCCGATTGTCGTCAACAACTTCGCGTGTCTTCTATGTAACCGACTTTCCCTTCATTGTTCGGTCAGGCTATCGACTTGTTTTCCTTTCGCGTCTCGTTTCGGGGAGGTCTTGTTCTGGGCGTTCTTATGGGTACATGTATGTGAAGCGACCGTCTAGTCCGTCATCCTTCGTCGCCTGTGATTGCTCTGAAAGCACCTACAAAAGGGGAAAGTGGCCGGCCGTTCCCTCCGTTTCCTTGAACTGAACTTCTTTGCAAAGATAATGATTACATATGTGTATTCATTCGTACAGACAAGAGATCGTCTTTCTCTCTCCAGCAGCCAGCACCGAGCAGAGTTGTCGCAAACCTGCTACCCTCTCCTCTGTTGGAGGACGGCCAATGCTCACACGCTGCGCAAACTTTGCTCACAACGTCTTCGAAACACCCACCCAGGATCGCTAGGCAGGCAGGGTAGTCTGTTTGTCGAGTTGGTCAGCAGCGGCGCTAGACGAGAGGCTAAGAAGCGATTGGCTTAGTCAGCCAAGTACAATCCGCTATCGAGATGCATACAAGTGAGAGCGATCGCGCCTGACGACGACACGGCGGACCTTTGGGCCCTGCGGGGGCCGCTCTTTCTAAGTGAGTCAATTCTCCAAAGGGTCCAAATGGACACCCACCACTCGTCCATCCTCGGCGGGCCCCATTTGTGTCGGCGCGTGTTTTCGCTTCGAGTTTCCCGCGCCCCCTTCTCCGAGAACAGCAGCGATCGAAAACAAAGTGTCTGGCGCACAGAGAACGAGTGGAGGAGCTAAAGTGGCCCAAGCAGTGGTTCTCGCTCTTTTATTGCTCCTCCTTCTTAGCCGACGGCAGCGATTCAATCTGTCGCCCACCCGTTTGTCTTCCTTCCTTCGTGTACCGCCTCCACTACCCGCAGAACAGACACCGTTTCAGCACAGGAGTTAATTTAGCCATCTACAACTGGAAGTTTATTTTTGAAGCAGAGTTCAAATTGTACTATCGCTATCTATGGTTCAACAAGCGACTGTGTGAACTTGAACACTCACTGAGCGTCAAAAACGTACTAATATGCCGCACTCTTGAATGAACATACTCGGGCGTTGCGTTCTTACACCTCACTGAATTTGGTGTGCCATGTGATGTTTCAAAGTAGCCTATCGCAAGTGCAATCCTCTTGCTTCTTCCTGCTAGACTCGTCGGCAGGGCACGAAGGAGGTTGCTTCAGCAGAATTTCGTTACGGTTCGAGGAACGCTTGATTGATCGCGTCTAGTTAGCCTTCTCGCGTTTCGCCGCCCACGCTTGTCTTGTCGAAGTGACGCGTATGAGTTGCAGTGGCGAAGGAGGCAGGCAGACTTCCACCGCGACCACTTCCCAGCAGCAGCAGCAGCAGCAAGAGCCAGAAGGATGTCCTGGAGAAGCGTGCCCACGCGTCCACTACGGTTGGCGGCGCCGCTGCTGGCCCTGCTGCTGGCGGCGGCGACGGCGGTCAGCGGCGGCCGTAGGGAGGAGGGCGAAGGGAGCAAGCGAAGCGACTGGAGCAAGGCGGCAGGCATGTGGGGCAAGCGCGGCGCCCTCTACGCCCTCGAGACCGACTTCTACCCCAACGATGGTCTGGTGGGCGGCAAGAGGCACGAGGACTGGGCCCGCATCAACGCCCTCTGGGGAAGGAGAAAGAGGTACATGCTTACAGTGCTGTACATTGCATGCTGCACTAACCGACAGCTTCCGCCCGTACTAAGGGAACGTTAATATCAACATGTGCATCGCCTACTTGCTGTGTGTAAGTGGCTTGGAGCTTCAACGATTAAGGTACTGAAGCAGAAGTACCATAAATACACTGATAAGCCACCTCCCCTTTCACAACTTCGGCGTCATACTCTTCAAAGTGGAGCAGAAGAAGGGGCTTATTGGAGGATTTACGGTGATTATGTTCAATGATTAATGTCAAGCGACATAGTTGTATTGAACGTTGTTGCATTAAACTTTCTTAGTCAATTGTGAACTAATGCATTTCAGCGCTATTTAAGTTAATAAAAATGCTATTTAATCTATATAGTCAGTGCCAGACTTTTCCGTGCACCCGCCTTTCTGATAGAGATATGTACCCACTACTGAAAGATGAGAGCTGAAGGGGGGGGGGCGGTTATACAGGAACCCAGATACCGGTAGGTGTTAATCTACTTAAGTCACCTACTTAAGGAAACTCATAGCTTGTTAAACATTTTTGAAGCTATTTATTGAAATACTTATGTACCTGGCGTCGTCCCACCATTGATTTGTTCTAAAAAGTTATAATGGTGAGAATTTCTTAACTGTGCAAAACTCTGACTATTCTTCGTCAAAACAGTTGCCACTATTCAACGGTTTAAAATGCGGAGTAGCCCTTTATGAACGACTGGACACATGTGTCCAGACAGAGCGGCCTGGGACACCTCAGGCAACGCGGTGTCCCAGGTTGCCTGAAGTTACGTAACTTCTGGCGAAGGGGGCAGCGAAAGAAAGGACGCGCTAACAACCATCGCTCCACAGAACCGATTTTCACCCAATTTGGAATTCAATCTAATTGTGAAAAGGTTCTTTGGTGTGCCAAATTTCAACCAATTTCGTTCTGTAGATCCCGAGAGGTAAATATCGTGACGAACCTGTCCTTGACTTCGCTGCCCTCTGCCAGAAGTTATGTAACTCCAGGTAACCTGGGACAGCACAAAATCTGGAGTTGCGGTAACTCCAGTAACATATCGTTCATAAGGTGTTATTATGGCTTACGGAAACCACAAGCTTAGTGGCACTGCACTGTGTCTTCATCGCGTTCAGGGTGGCGCCCAGACGGTCCGGTGGTTGGGAAGCCGGCAACGGCCTTTGGGGTTGACAATCGGAATCTGCTGCTGCCGCTTCTCCGCCGCCGAGGAGAGATCTCCCCGTGTTTGTGACCGCCTTGTAGGGACGCGCTTTGAATGTCTGGGAGTAGCAAGCGAGTA
>JASAMZ010011620.1:0-111400 GCA_030248115.1 Linhomoeus sp. GSCO2_2
TAGGAAACGAATTCAAACCTCATTTCAGTACAGTACCTTTCAGTTGGTCACTCTCACCTGAGGGCCATTTTGAGCGTCTCGGCCACTGCTTCTTCTGGGCTTCTGTGAGAGCTGACGGCGTAGAGGGAGGCGATCGACAGACTGTGCACCGGCAGGTGGTCTGTGAACAGACGTTTCAAGGTCTGCGAACTACCGTATTGTACTTTGCAGAATGCAGGAGGATACCAGGTAGAGGTGAATGCTTCATAGGTTGCTATCCAAAATATAACAGCGCTTTGTGAAACGCAAAACTGTTGTTCGGCCCTAATCGCTCAACAAACGTGGGTTTAGAATCTCACTCACTAAGTAGTCTGATATCAACTCCTCCAAACAACTACTGTGCTCCATACGGTACCCAATGCGTGGAGTATGGCCGGCCCCAGGTGGCTGGTCTGTCCCCCCTGGGGCGAGTCTGCCGCCAACAGCAGTCGCGCCGCGCGTGGCCTGCCTCTGCTGCCACTGGCAGAGCAGGAGCCTGCCACCACCGCTGCCATCAGCACGGCAGCATCTCCAGTGGTCTCAGGCAGGGGTTTCGGCGGCAGAAACGCCTGGGGCACTTTGTCCAAAACCAGAGTCAGATTCGACTGCAGGAGAGGCCGACTTGCCGCTGGCAGGGGACGCACTGGGGTGTCGCCGGAGCGCCTGACACAATGAAGAGATTTCAGTGGCGCAAAGGCTAGTGATTTATCGTTGAACAGAGAATGTCTGGACAAAACAATAGGACACAGCCGCTCCAGCAGACGGCGCGTTTCAACTACTTGCCAATGCGAGCGATTCCCCTACCGAGAACACTACCGCTTCCACCCGCTTCGTCTAACACAGCCAGTCACTGGCTGCCTGCCCTACACTGTCATTAGTCTCAATAGCAGACAACCACATCACTCTCATCAGGCAGACCTGGAGGCGGGCACGAGACGCGTCAGGGCCTCTGTCAGATGTGTCTCCTCCACTCGAAGGGAGTCGACCTCCAGCAGCAGCTTCTTCTCGCTCAAGTAGACCTGGGGGTAGCGACTGCGCAGGGAGCGCAGAACGGCCTCCGTGCAGGCGCCCTGGGAAGAAGTGAAATCACGGTGGGGGAAGGGGAAGCAGCGAAGAACAGTGTGTCATGTCAGAGTGGAGTGAAGCGAGTCACACGGGGCACGAGACGGCCTCTCACGAAGTAGGTAACTAACTGTCGAAAATGCTAGGCTCAGTGGCGGATCCAGGATTTTGGAATAGGCCGGGGGGTGGGGCGGAATTGTTGAGGCCACAGGGGGGTGGGGGGGGACCAAGACGCTATAAAAGTACATAAACAAATTTGCGCCGCAGACAAAAGTTTGTTTGCAAAATTTTTTGCAATTTTGTCTTTTCTGTTACAAAATTGCCTTAAAATAGCGCCGCAGGCGAAAATTTTGCCGATTTTGGCCTTTTCAGGTTACAAAATTGCTATATAATAGCGCCGCAGAAAAAAATTTTTTTCTCTGAACATGCTACAGTGTACATTTTTTTCTTGGGAGGGGTATGAGGGGGGGGGGGCGGTTTGGCCGAATGGGGGGGGGGCCGACGCACAACCGCCCCCCCCCCCCCCCCCCCCCCTAGGTCCGCTACTGGCTAGGCTACGACAACTAGTAGATCTGGGAACGAGAGGGGTCCTCAAAACACGCACGCAACATTTCCTCATGTGTAGGCAGAGCACAGATTCAATCGGTAGACATTGTATTAGCGCGTAATAAACAAAATTGCTATTCAGCACTCCACATACCTTCAAGTCCGCGCCGCAGAATCCTACACTGCGCTCGGACAGTCTCTCCAGCGCTTCCTCCGACAATGGGGGAGTCCACTTCGCCGTGTGGATCTGGGAATTTTTATAGAAAATCGATCGTTGATCATCAACAATCAACAATCAAACAACCGACAATCAACAAATAGAGCACAGCACCGTAAAATACTCCAACAAGCTTTCGGGATTGACTTCCAGGATAGTAATCCCTTCCAGTCGGGAGTAGGAGGGTGGGGGCACTATTGTAGGGAGGAGGGGGCTTATTAGAATCTTACGGTGTAACCCACTTGGAAGATCCTCCTTCTGGCGTTCCTATCGGGCAGGGCGAACCTTAGTTCGCGGTCGAAGCGCCCCGGCCGCCGAAGAGCCGGGTCGATCGAGTCCAGACGATTGGTGGCCCCTGCACAATATTGTAGGCAAATCGATCATCGATCGATCATCTCATTGATCAAACATCTCCATAACTCACCGATCACTACAACTTGTCCTCTCTGGTCCAGACCGTCCATTAGCGCCAGCAACGTGCTGACGATAGAGGAGTGGATTTGGTCCTGCCGAGTGGAGCGCACCTGAAGCGTTATGGTGCAGGGTAGACGACCCAGTAGAACCCAAGTGTGCTGTTCGTCGAAACGGTGCGCCTCTACAATCTAGCGCGAGCAAATTACTAAGCAGCTTCCGAAGAAGCGCGAAGTAATTGCAGTGCGGCTCAGCCAAAGTAATTTTCACTTGAAGAAGACAACCGTCGAGGCAATACCGTTGCCGTTCGATCAACAGCCGACTAGCCTCCACGAAACATTCCCGCATATTCACTAGCAGAGTAGTATGTTGGCGCCAGAACCATTCGGCAAAACGCAGGCTCGGCGCTTTCAACTTTCCAAATCAAATGGCGCACAAACCGGCGCCAGGCCGTCGATCTCGTCGAAGAACAGTATCGAGGGGCGCATCTGGTAGGCCTGGTCGAAGAGTAGTCTCAATTGGCGCTCGCTCTCCCCAACCCACTTGCTGAGACAGTCGGCACCTGAGAGATTGAAATTAAAATACGATAAAAAAAGGGGAATATGAAAATACCGTACAAACAGCTTCACGCACCTTTTCTCATGAAGAAGGCAACGCGCTGGCCGCCGGCCTTGGAGCACTCGTTGGCCAAGGCTCGAGCCATCAGCGTCTTGCCCGTCCCAGGGGGCCCGTAGAAGAGCACGCCTGAATAGCACACGGCGCGTCAGTGCTCAGTGTTAATTCTAAACAACCCAAGCAATATTTTGACTCATTAGCGACGCGGGACAAAAACTACGCACTTTCGAACGACGGCGGGTACTCTTGAAAGAGAGAGAGGGGGGGGGGGGGGGTGGTAACCCTCCCCCTCAGTTCCAGATCACGTTGCGCCCCCCCCCCCGCCCCCGAACCGACCTCTGGGCGGCTGGACGTCGAACTTCCCAAAGACTTCGGGGTAGAGCAGCGGTAGGAGCACCATCTCCTTCAGGGCCATCACGTGACGGTCCAGGCCTCCCACGGAAGAGAATGTGGTACTGGAGTCCAGGCCCATCGGTTCCACGTCCCCTGTGGAGTGGATGGGATGGCCTGAAGTAGTGTCGCCGCACAGAGGCTGGAAACGCTGCCGGGACTTCTCCAGACTCTTCGCCTGCAAGGATGACGTTGATTTGGGGTGTGGGTGGGAGAGGGAGGGCGGGAGGGAGGGAGGAAGAGTCATTTATGTCAACACATACTCCCACCAACCTGTCTCCTCTGGAAGCGTCTCTCCTCGTCTCCGTCCTTGTCGTCTTCGTCCGAGGAAGTGCTGCTGGAGCCCGAAGTCCGGCGGTCCAGCAGGCGTCGCCTGTGCGGCCGCTTCCCTCCCCCGATCCTTCTGGGCGAGGCCCTAAATGTTCCGATTTCGATATATCGCGCATTCTGTGCATTCTCCTCATCTCTCACCCCTTCCTAGCCGGAGAGTGGAAGGCCACCCTTCTCCTGGGGTAGTCGGCGTATCTGTGGCTGTCGCTGTGCGGAAACTGCGTGGGGTACTGGAAGGGCACCCGGTTGATGTAGTCCCGATTGCGGAGCATGTAGCTTCCGCGCCGCCGGCTCCCGGCGCCGGTAGCTTCGTCCAACGGACTGCCTGCCAGGTTCCGATTCAACTGCTTCCTCTTGAGTCGGCGAGCGGCCATCAGACGCGTTGTGATGGCGTCCCGATGGTGCTCCGTGCTCTGGCCCTGTAACGACACGCAAGAAATGCTACAGGGTGGGAGAAACGTGGTGGTGTGGATGGTATGGTGGTTGGGAAGCAGTGCTGTGTGGGGGTAAGTAGTAACAGTGGACGGGATGCAGAGTGGATAAAGTAGGTGTTAACTCGGCTACCACTGGGTAGAAGAAACAACTGCCAACATCTTGACAAACGCAGGTCCTCAAAATCTGTCTAGCATTCAACATTGGACAATTCCAGAAGAATGAGGGAGGCCTACACAACCGCTACAATGCAATCAACGACGCACGTTGTCGGTGTCGTCGTCCTCTCTGGCACTGGAGTTCTCCTCGTAGAGACTGCCGCTCGCTTCCACCGACTCGTCCAGCTGAATGCAGACGTGTCGGTTGGTGTATGTAGTGAAGCCAAAAAT
The DNA here is from genome assembly GCA_030248115.1 of Linhomoeus sp. GSCO2_2. NCBI lineage: Eukaryota > Metazoa > Nematoda > Chromadorea > Monhysterida > Linhomoeidae > Linhomoeus > Linhomoeus sp. GSCO2_2. The sequence continues at coordinate 4,411 of JASAMZ010011620.1, forward strand.
CTCGAGTTTGTGTGGACACATCAATCAAATGTCATCCGCTCACCCACCAGGAATTGCTTCCTTCTGTCGGCCAGCGTCATGCCTCGCGTCTTCATGGGAATCTCGCCCCTCTTGGGTCCGTCCACAACACCCTCCTCTCCTTCTTCCCCATCCTTCGCCGACTGCTCCCCTCCTTCCCCCTCTTCGTCGTCGTCCACCACAGCGCGTCGCTTCTTCCTCTGGCTCTGGGTCCGCTGGTGCCTGGCCGCCGACGACGACGGTCTGGGAGACGCCTCCGCCTGGTCCTGCCAGAGCTTCGCAGTAACCTAACCTCGCCGACGGGAGCCACAGATCCAAATCGATGAACAAGCTAAGCTTCGACCGCCCACCTCCTCCTCCATACGCGCCTCGTGGTTCAGTCGCCTCTTGTGAGGGTTCCGGAGTCCGGAGGCGGGACTGTCGACGGAGTAGAGGTCGCCGTCGTCCGTCGACGGCACAATTCGGTGACTGGCCACGTCGTCGGCCAGCAGTTGGCGCAGCTCCCGACTCGACACGCCCGAATGGGCCATGGAGCGGGAGTGGCCCTGCTCCGCGCTTCTGCAATGGGCGGGGCGGGGAGTTGAGAAGCTTCACGCGGCGAATATGACAAAGTGATCACGCTGTCACTTCGATCGATTCACTATTTCATCAACATCAACACCATTGAACAAACGAAACGTGCCTGTTCATGAGCACTGCTTTGGCCTCCTTGTCTTCGCTTCGAGGTTCCTCTTCTTCCTCCCCCTCCTTGAGGACGTGGTCGTCGTCTCCATCGCCTCCTTCTAGCGCACCGTCGTCGACTTCCACCACTTCCTCCTCCTCTCCTTCGCCCTCTTCTTCTTCTAACGGTTTGGCGCTTTCCCCTCGAGTGGACGCCCTCGTGCGGTAGCTGGCGCCGCCGCCGCTCTGAGAATGCTGCTGCACTGCTCGCCGCTTCAGCCGAGAAGAGGTGCGCTTCTTCGGTCGCGATCGGAAACTGGAATCGTCGGCGTCGTCGTCGTCGGAAACGATGTCGTTGTCCGCCTTGGGACGAAAGTCGTCGTCGTCGTCGGTCTCTCGATTGCCGCCTCCGCGTCTCGTTCGAGTCATTTTCAGAAGGAAGCTGGTACACAAAACGTTCTTGCCCCTGCTTTCTTCAACTTCAAACGATCACAGCGAAAGGAAGTCAAGTCAAGGTGACCGCCAAAAGTGATTGGCTAAACAGAGATACCAGCCCGACAGAACAGCCGAGCAACTGAGATACGGTAACGCGAAAAACTTGACATTCACGGGTGGGGGGGTATTAATGGTGGCAGTGGCAGTGGCAGCGGCAGTGGCAGTCAGGGGTATGAATGGTGGCAGTCTGGCAGTGGCAGTCAAAATCTTTGTAGAAGCACATTTTTCGGCAGAGTAGGCCGATCGAGATGGGACAAAGACAGATCTATGCAGCTCGTAGTTGTCGACCTTTTTCGAAGTCGTCAAATTTCATATGAAATTTCTGAAAAATCGATTTTTGGCACATAAATTGACGAATTTCGCACAAAAATAGACACATTACAAAAAATGGTTTTTACAAAAAAGGTGCGGCTTAGGAAGTCATTTAACATGAAAATCGCATTTTTTGTAACTGTTGATGTAAAAGGCGCAAATTGTATTTTTTGTACAAATTTCCAATATTTTTGTTCCACGTGGATTAATCAGAGCAGATATGGTGAAAATTAAATTTTCATGTTATAGGACTTCCCAAGCCGCATCTTTTTATACTCCACAAAAAAGTGTGGAGTATATAGCGTTTGTGCGCGGAAGCAGAAAAGTTGCCCGTCTGGCGTTCGCGCGTGAAGCGGCCGATTTGCAAACGGTCTTTTGCGTTGGGTAGGCCTAGTAAGTGGGCAGGGTGGACACCAAACGGGGTCACGCTCCGGGACCCCGTTGGCGGGAAATTCAAAAATTTAAATTTTCAAAGTACTGAAAAATGGGTTGGGCAAGGTAGAACTCGAAAAAGTTGCATATAATGGTATATACTATCTTTTGATATGTTGTAGTACTCGATAGGGCCGAGGGTGCAAAAAAAGAATTGGATCGCTGCGGGACCCATTTTGGCGCCAAATTTGAAAAATTCGCGATTTTTGGTCCTTTTACGACTTTGACGGGCTGCTGTGCGGGCTAGGTAGCAGCTAGAGCGGCGAGACCGCTTTTGGTGCTCCTTCCCAGATGTCCTCTATCGAATGAGCCATGAACGGAGAAATCGGTTGAGACACAAAAAAGTTATCTTGGTGGAACTTTTTTGACTTCGGGGTCAAAAATTGCGCTTTTCGCGTTTCAGCGTCTGTAGCGCTCGAATGCGTTGTCGAATCGGTTCAAAAGTGGTTTCAAACGATTCTACGTTGAAATCTGGCCCAGAAAAGTGTTTTTGGCAAATTTGCAGAGCTACAGTAACCCTGCCGCGTCCATTTAAATATTTGGTGTCGGGTCGACTTTCGCGATATTATACTCAATTTCGGGGTTTTCGGGGGCGCTGATTACGAATTTGGCATTCGTTTAGCGTTTAGATGATGTTTAAGCGTACCTATGACGAATTCGCATGCTACCGTGCCCCAAGTGCAGAATTTTGGTTCTGCGAGTCCATAGGAAGTTAGGGGTGTTGTATGTCGATTCTGGGGTACTTCGGGATGTAGATCACGAATTTGGCATTAGTTTCGCGATTGGGTGTGTCAGGAGGCCACAACAGGAGAGGAGTCACCGTGGATAGGAGTTCAAATTTGTGGAGTATACTGCGTCCCCCGGACGACTTGCCTGGTTTGAATGAACTATTTTTTCGTAATGTGTCTATTTTTGTGCAAAATTCGTCAATTTATGTGCCAAAAATTGATTTTTTAAAAATTTCATATCAAATTTGATGACTTCGAAAAAAGTCGACAACTACAAAATTAAAGGCCATGACGAACTGCATAGATCGGTCTTTGTCCCATCTCGATCGGCCTGCTCTGCCGAAAAATGTGCTTCCACAAAGACTTTGACTGCCACTGCCAGACTGCCACCATTCATACCCCTGACTGCCACTGCCACTGCCACCATTCATACCCCCCCCCCAAGGGTATGAATGGTTGCAGTGGCAGTGGCAGCGGCAGTCAGTGGTATGAATAGTGGCAGTCTGGCAGTGGCAGTCAAAATTTTTTTCGTCTTCTACTTTTCATTCCTCTATACGCATGCCACACCATTCCTACCTCGGCTGCCACTGACTGCCACTGCCGTCTCAAGGCCGTCGTACTTGTGCCAAGCGCCTTGACACAGCACCAGCGCGATGAAGTGGTTCCTCCTGTAGTAAGTATGCGTATGTGTAAGTTTATTAAACGATATTCCTCTGTTGTAGCTTCGTGCCGCCTAATTCGTTATTGCAACAATAGTACTAGTACTAGAGCCTTTAGCCCGTAGGAGAATCTCTATGGTCAATCGTGTTGGGTTCAACCCATAGACAACTTAGTTTAGCCCATAGAACATTTCAGATAGATCTCAAGCCATTTGACACTGTGCCCCTGCCAGTGCCTACATTTAGACTCTCGCCAGCTCCCGTGCCTGTAAATACACAATGGACACTTGGGTTTAGCCTGTAGACTATTGGGTTTAGCCCATAGAACATTTCATATCGATCTCAAGGCATTTGACACTGTGCCCCTGCCAGTGCCTACATTTAGGGTCGCACCAGCTCCCACTCCTGCAAATACACAATAGACACTTGGCTTTAGCCCGTAGACATATGGATTTAGCCCGTAGTAGATTTCAGATAGATCGAAAGACATTTGACATTGATCCAAAGCAGTTTGATGCTGCGCCCCTGCCAGTGCACACAGTGCCTGCGAATAAACTTTTGGAGTGTCACAACGACAACTCTGTCATGAATGGTGACACTGTAAAGTGCGTTTGGCGCGAAATCAAACGTCAATCACTGCGTGTGGTGCCTTCTGTGCTCAGAATGTACTGGCGCAGTCGATATTTTCGAAATATTTTGGAATTTAGACATCGACCAAAGTCCACAAACCTTCATGCACAACTACAGGCCAGGACGGTCAGTTTAAGCCATAGATCATCGCGAACCGACAACTGTGTCTAGAGATATGGCGCTCGCAGAGCCACAAACAGACGGACAGACTCTAGGCCGCTTAGTAATATGGACTAGCGTTCCCGGTCAACGCACCAGCTGTAGTCAGGCCCGTTGACGGCCAAGCCCGGGACGCGTTTGGTACGCGATAGGCCTCACAACCGCACGTATCGTACCCCAGTAAGCTCTATCAAGTATAAGACACAGTCAAGAGACTCACGGATAGGCGCTGCTCCCAGCAATGGTCCGAATGGGTGTTTATTCTAACCACAGCTAAGAATAAGCTACCAGGCTAACAAACGGCGGACTACTTATACCGAGATACTGGAATCTTAGATATGCATGGCATCCCTAATGGTGCCATGCTTACAATGCCCCTACCAGTGCCCACATTTAGGACCTCGCCAGCTCCTGTGCCTGTAAATACACAATAGATGCTTGGGTTCAGCCCGTAGTAACTTGGGTTTTGCCCATCGAACACTTCAGATAGATCTAAAGACATTTGACACTGTGCCCCTGTCAGTGCCTGCATTTATGCTCGCACCATCTCCAGTGCCTGTAAATACACAATAGACGCTTAGGTTTAGCCCGCAGACATTTGGGTTAAGCCCGTAGGAGATTTCAGATAGATCTAAAGACATTTGACACTGTGCCCCTGCCAGTGCCTGCATTAATGCTCGCACCAGCTCCCGTGCCTGTAAATACACAATAGAAGGTTGGGTTTAGCCCGTAGACATTTGGGTTTAGCCCGTAGAAGATTTCAGTTTGATCTAAAGACATTTGACATAGATCCAAAGCAGTTTGATGCTGTGCCCCTGCCAGTGCATGCAGTGCCTGCGAATACACTTTGGAGTCTAACCACGACAACTCTGTGGTGAATGGTGACACAGTGAAATGCCTTTGGCGCGAAATCAGACGTCAATCGCAGTGTGCGGTGCCTTCTGTGCTCAGAATGTACTGGCGCAGCTGATATTTGCGAAATATTGTGGAATTTAGTCATCGGCCAAAGTCCACAATAGGAGGTGCAAAACTACATGTCACGACGGTCAGTTTAAGCCATAGATCATTGCGATCCGTCAACTGTAGCTAGAGTTATCGTGGTAACAGACAGACAGACAGACAAACAGACTCTACGCCGCTTATTTCCTGTAACTTGCTGTGGACGGGGGGTCTGGATTTATGGGACACCCGGTAGATGCTTGACTATGGCCCACAGTCAATTTTAGATTGTGCCCCTGCCAGTGCCTACGATTAGCCTTACGCCACGCACCATGCCTGTAAATACACCTCAGAGTCTCAAGACGACAACTCTGTAGTGAATGGTGGCACAATACTGCAAAAGTGGCATGAAAGAAACTGTCAGCCACTCCTTAGTGCTCAAAATGTACTGTGCAGCTGATATTTTCATGATTTTTGTGCAATTTAGTAACATGCGAAAGTTTTGAAATAGGAGGGGACAAATCGCAGTCAACGACGGTTCTTTTGATGTATAGATCTCCAGGATCCGTCGCGTGTGTCTCGAGAAAATGGCCGGACAGACAAACAAACAAACAAACAAACAAACAAACAGACTCTATGGCGCTTAGTATATAGGACTAGTGCCTTTAGCCCATAGGTGATACTCTATCGTCAATAACAGACTGTTTGTTGTAGGTTATTGCAACATGCAACAGCCCATTTCCCACAGGTACATGCAGCGATCCATGTCTCACAGCCAGTGGTCAGACATGCAATGATTCATGGGCTATAGCCATTAGCCACTACTCAGAACACTGCTCAAAGCACGAAATGCTCCATGGCCTGCAACCACTGGTCGGAAGATGCAGTGATCGCTCGTTCGCGGCCGATGGCAACTGTCCTGTGCGGTTGACCGCTTGCCGCTGACGTTCTCAAGCACATTTGAATGAGACGGATCGCTCACCACCACTGCTCGCATGCCTGATGACCATTCAATCATTTGTTTGCAGTGATGGCAACTGTTCTGTGCGGTTGATCGCTCTGAAGTCATTTGGCACAGTGCCTTTGTCTGAGGCTTATGCAGATGGAGAGCCCATTTATTGACCCATGGGCCCAGCCACTACTCACAACAGCCCATAGGAGAACCAAATAGATCTAAAGCAATTTGACACTGTGCCTGTTCCAGTGCTTGAATTCATAATTGCACCAGCCCCAATGCTTCTTAATACACTGAATTCACGTTTGTGCTTAGCCCATCAGTGTTTTCAGATTTATCTAAAGTTGTTTGACAAAGTGCCCATGCCAGTGCCTGCATTTACCATCGCACCTGCTCCCGTGCCTCTGAATACACCTTAGAGTCCCACAGCGACAACTCTGTAGTGAATGGCAACACAATTGGTGCAAAATGCATGTGAAAGAAACCATCAGTCAGTCACTCTTTAGTGCTCAGAATGTACTGTGCGGTTGATGTATTCATGATTTTTGATGGAATTTAGCAAATTGCAAAAGTTTTAAAATAGGAGGGGACAAATCGCAGTCAACGACGGTTCTTTTGATGTATAGATCTCCAGGATCCGTCAACTGTGTCAAGAGAAACTGGCCGGACAAACATCATAGGCGGACAGACAAACATCGTTAGCCGCTTAGTATATAGGACTAGTGCCTTTAGCCCATAGGTGATACTGTATATCTATAGCTGAACACCTATGGAAACAGAGCCATTTGTATTGACCGATGGATATCAGCCACTGTTCACAACATGTTCACATGGTTCACATGGCCTATGGTTCACAGTCAATGCTCACAACAGCCTATAGAAGATTCAGATAGATCTAAAGTCATTTGACACTGTGCCTCTGTCAGTGCCTGCTTTTAGGGTTACACCAGCTCCCATGCCTCAGAATACACTGAACTTTGCATAAAGGTGTTTGTGTTTAGCCCAGAAGAGGTTTCAGATAGATCAAAAGTCTGTTGACACTGCGCCCTTGCCAGTGCCTGCATTTACCATCGAACCTGTTCGCGTGCCTCTGAACACACGTCAGAGTCTCACAGAGACAGCTTTGTAGTGAATGGTGACACGACAGTGCGAAATTACCGCGAAAATGACCAGTAGGCACTCTTTAGTGCTCAGAATGTACTGTGCAGTAGATATTTTCGTGAATTTTGTGGAATTTAGTAATTTGCGAAAGTTTTAAAATAGGAGGGGAATCCTTCCAGCCCACGGCGGTCAGTTTAAGCTATAGATCTCCAGGATACGTCAACCGTGTCAAGAGAAAATGGCCGGACAAACCCACAGACAAACAGAGATTTGCCGCTTAGTATATAGGACTAGTGCCTTTAGCCCATAGGTGATACTCTATAGTCCATAACAGACTGCTTACTGCAACATGCAACGGCCCATTTCCCACAGTTACATGCAGCGATCCACGTACCACAGCCACTGGTCGGACATGCAATGATCCATGGGTTATAGCCATTAGCCACTACTCGGAACACTGTTCGAAGCATGAAACGTTCCATGGCTTGCAGCCACAGGTCAGAAGATGCAGTGATCGTTCGTTCTCGGCTAATGGCCACTGTTCTGTGTGGTTGACCGCTTGCCGCTGACATTCTCATCGCTCACCACCACTGCTGGCAAGTCTGACGACCATTCGATCGTTCGTTGGCGGCGCTGATGGCAACTGTTCTGTGCGGTTGACAGCTTGCCGCTGACGTTCTCAAGCACATTTGAATGAGACAGATCGCTCACCACCACTGCTCACAAGTCTGATGACCATTCGATCGTTCGTTCGCGGCTGATGGCAACTGTTCTGTGCGGTTGACAGCTTGCCGCTGACGTTCTCAAGCACATTTGAATGAGACAGATCGCTCACCACCACTGCTCGCAAGTCTGATCACCATTCGATCGTTCGTTCACGGCTGATGGCAACTGTTCTGTGCGGGTTGACTGCGTGCCGCTGACGTTCTAAAGCACATTTGAATGAGACAGATCGCTCACCACCACTGTTCACAAGTCTGATGACCATTCGATCGTTTGTTGACGGCTGATGGCAACTGTTCTGTGCGGTTGATCGCTTGCCGCTGACGTTGTCAAGTATGTACATTTGAATGAGACAGACTGCTAACCACCACTGCTCGCAAGTCTGAACACGATTCGATCACTCGTTAGCGGCTGATGGTAACTGTTCTGTGCGGTTGACCGCTTCGCAAAGCACAGTGCATGCTGTCAAAGAACAGCGCGTAGATCGTTATCGAGATTGGAGTGGGGCAGCGTCCATATCTACAGTGAATGTCGAATAGAGCGTCGTTCTAACCGCACGCGTCTTGCGTGCAAAGCGTACACTATTCGAGATGCGTGTACGCCGCGACAGAAACCGGACACCGTTAGCCGCTTAGTATATAGGACTAGAGTGCATAGCCCGTAGGAGAATCTCTATTGTCAATAGTCCATAGGTAATCTGTAGAGCACGAAGGAGATAATGCAATCATCGAATTCAGTGCACCGCATGACATTACAGTTAGATCTCAAGTTGTTTGACACTGTGCCCCTGCCAGGGCCTACATTTAGGATCACACTGGTTCCCATGCCTGTAAATACACAATAGACTTTTGGGTTTAGCCAATGGACAATTGGGTTTAGCCCGTAGGACATTTCAGATAGATCTCAAGTCATTCGACCCTGTGCCCCCACCAGTGCCAACGATTAGGATCACGCCAAATCACACTGGTTCCCATGCCTGTAAATACACAATAGACATTTGGGTTTAGCCAATGGACAATTGGGTTTAGCCCTTAGGACATTTCAGATAGATCTCAAGTCATTCGACCCTGTGCCCCTGCCAGTGCCTACATTTAGGAATGCACCAGCTCCCGTGCCTGTAAATACACAATAGACTCTTGTGTTTAGCCCGTAGACATTTGGGGTTAGCCCGTAGAAGCTTTCAGATAGAGCTAAAGACATTTGACATAGATGCAAAGCAGTTCGATGCTGTGCCCCTGCCAGTGCATGCAGTGCCTGCAAATACACTTTGGAGTCTCACAACGACAACTCTGTCATGAATGGTGACACTGTATACTGCTTTTGGCGCGAAATCAAGCGTCAGTCACAGCGTGTGGTGCCTTCTGTGCTCAGAATGTACTGGCGCAGCCGATATTTGCGAAATATTGTGGAATTTAGTCATCGGTCAACATTCTAAATGCAAAGATGCAAAACTACGTGTTCTGACGGTCAGTTTACGCTATAGATCATCGCGATCCGTCAACTGTAGCGAGCGCTAGAGCGTTCACAGAGCCACAGACACACGGACAGACTCTTGCCGCTTAGTATATAGGACTAGAGCCTTTAGCCCGTAGGATAATCTCCATGGTCAATAGCCTATGGGTAATCTGCAGAGCATGAAGGAGATAACGCAATCATCAAATTCAGTCACTGCAGGACACTGCAGTTAGATCTCAGGTCGTTAGACCCTGTGCCATTGTCAGTGCCTATGCTTAGGATCTCGCCAGCTCCCGTGCCTGTAAATACACAATAGATGCTTGGGTTTAGCCCGTAGTCACTTGGCTTTTGCCCGTAGGAGATTTCAGATAGATCTAAAGACATTTGACATTGTGCCCCTGCCAGCGCCTACATTTAGGCGAGCGACAGCACCCATGCCTGTAAATACACAATAGACGCTTGGGTTTAGCCCATAGACATTTGGGTTTAGCCCGTAGGAGATTTCAGATAGATCTAAAGACATTTGACACCGTGCCCTTGCCAGTGCCAGCATTTATGCTCGCCCCAGCTCCCGTGCCTGTAAATACACAATAGATAGTTGGGTTTAGCCCGTAGACATTTGAGCTTAGCCTGTAGGAGATTTCAGATAGATCTAAAGACATTTGACATAGATCTAAAGCAGTTTGATCCTGTGCCCCTGCCAGTGCATGCAGCGCCTGCGAATACACTTTGGAGTCTCACAACGACAACTCTTTAGTGAACAGTGACACTGCAAAGCGCTTTTGGCGCGAAATCAAACGTCAGTCGCAGCGTGTGGTGCCTTTTGTGCTCAGAATGTACTGGTGCAGCCGATATTTGCGAAATATTGTGGAATTTAGTCATCGGCCAAAGTTCTAAAAGCAAAGATGCAAAACCGCATGCTCTGACGGTCAGTTTAAGCAATAGATCATCGCGAACCGACAACTGTGTCTAGAGCTAGAGCGTTTACAGAGTGACAAACAAACAAACAAACAGACGGACAGACTTAGGCCGCTTAGTAATGTAGACTAGAGCCTTTAGCCCGTAGGAGAATCTCTATGGTCAATAGCTCATGGGTAATTAACCTGTAGGACATTTGAGATGGCCCTCAAGTCATTTGAGAATGTGCCCCTGCCAGTGCCTACATTTACTGGTGCACCAGCCCCCATGCCTGTAAATACACAACAGACACTTGTCTTTAGCCCATAGACAATTGGGTTTAGCCCGCAGGACAGTTCAGATAGATCTCAAGTCATTCGATCCCACGCCCCGGCCACTGCCTACGTTTAGGATCACACCAGCTCCAGTGACTGTATATATGCAGTAGACGCTTCGGTTTAGCCTATAAACATCTGGGTTTAGCCCATAGGACATTTCAGATAGATCTCAAGTCATTCGACCCTGTGCCCCTGCCAGTGCCTACATTTAGGCTCGCACCAGCTCCCGTGCCTGTAAATACACAATAGACACTTGGGTTTAGCCCATAGACATTTGAGTTTAGCCCGTAGGAGATTTCAGATAGATCTACAGACATTTGACACTGTGCCCCTGCCAGTGCCAGCATTTATGCTCGCACCAGCTCCCGTGCCTGTAAATACACAATAGACGCTTGGGTTTAGCCCATAGACATTTGGGTTTAGCCCATAGGAGATTTCAGATAGATCTAAAGACATTTGACACTGTGCCCCTGCCAGTGCCTGCATTTATGCTCGCACCAGCTCCCGTCCCTGTAAATACACAATAGATAGTTGGGTTTAGCCCGTAGACATTTGGGTTAAGCCCGTAGAAGATTTCAGATAGATCTAAAGACATTTGACATGGATCCAGAATCGTTTGATGCTGTGTCCCTGCCAGTGCATGCAGTGCCTGCGAATACACTTTGGAGTCTCACAGCGACAACTTCATAGTGGATGATGACACTCTTAAGTGCTTTTGGCACGAAATCAAACGTCAGTCATGCGAAATCAAAAGTCAGTCGATGCTGTGTCCCTGCCAGTGCATGCAGTGCCTGCGAATAAACTTTCGAGTCTCACAGCGACAACTTCATGGTGAATGGTGACACTCTAAAGTGAAGTTGGCGCGAAATCAAAGGTCAGTCACGCGAAATCAAACGTCAGTCACAGCGTGTGGCGCCTCCTGTGCTCAGAATGTACTGGCGCAGTCGATATTTTCGAAATATTATGGAATTTAGTCATCGGTCAAAATTCTAAAAACAAAGATGCAAAACTACGTGTTCTGACGGTCAGTTTAAGCTATAGATCATCGCGATCCGTCAACTGTAGCGAGCGCTAGAGCGCTCACAGAGCCACAGACAGACGGACAGACTTAGGCCGCTTAGTAATATGGATTTATTGAAGGAAAGCATTTTCGACTAAAATATTCCACACAAACTGTGCGAAGGTCACAACGACACGCAGGGATGTGCCGAATATATTGCCGCGTGTTGTGAATTTTGCGCAGTTTCTGACCTCAGCCGGGCGGCGGTTCTACGATGCCGACATGAGTTTGTACAATCGGGTTATCCGCAGCGACGTCTACCGAGCAGCAGCGAGTCTGCCAATGCGAGCGCGACCTAGCAGCGAAAGCGTCTCGCCCGAAAAGACACCGGTAAATAATCCCAGTGAGAGCAATTGACATGTTCGTCTCTCAGCGTTTCCAAAGAAGCCGACCTCTTCTTCCTTCGAAGACAGCTTCTTCTCTTTCAGTCCTCATTGGAAGGCCTGAGATCTTCATCTCTTTCAGCTCTCCAGTTGATTTGCGGCTTGCCTCACATTGACAGTGCGCAAAGGCGTCTCGCACTCTGTGTCTGGTCCTGAAGGCATAAGTCCATCTCTTCTCAGTGCCGCAATACAGGGGACGAGAGTGCGATATCCGATATGAGACCGAGCGAAGGAGTTGCACGGACGCTGCTTGTTTTCCTCGTCGTAGTCGCTTCGACAGGCGAAATGGCCTTTGTTGGGAGTGGGCGTTACGAGAAGTCAGACTGCTATTCTTGGCTCACCGCACATACAGTACGAATGGTCGAAGGCTCTGTCTGTCAACGCCTCTGTTCAGAATGGCGGAGAGAGTGGCCTACTTACTCGGATGGGGCAACGGCACGGGCCTCACCAGTTCTGGATGGCTGTCGATGGACTTCATCTATTCCCATGGGCGTGGAATGACTTCATTGTGGTAGTGTGCATGAGCAGTCTGCAGTCGTTCAGGCAGAGCGGAATCGCATTTACTAATCGTTCAGGGTCGACTACACGATGCCACTCCATTGCATCCTATTGTCCTGCGTAGTCGAAGCCTCGACGCAGCAGCCCCCCACCAAGAGTCTGACCGCCCACATGGCAGTCATTGGCGAGTGTCTGAAGCCCTTGCCCCAGTTGAAATGGCGACAGCACAGGCTGATACATCGCCATCTCAAGGAAGTCTCCAGTGATGGATGGCGACACTTCTGGCTGCGAGAGGAGCTGCCAGCGGCCAGGGCGAGGGACTGCGCTGGGGCGACGCTCCACTGCCCAATTCTCACTTTGAGCTGCTTCTGGCGCAGAGGAGAGTGAACGCCGTTGCAATGAAGCGTCGAGATATTGTCTACCATAACTTGCCAAGTAATCGACAGAAATCCATGCTCTACTGGTTCGACACTTGGGCGGCCACACCAGCTGGCGTCGTGGGGGGTCTGCTGTCCCTCCTCTTGATCTACGGGGCCTTCAGAAGCGACGGCGACGACGCTGGGGCTGTGAGGGAGCTGCACTATCTCGAGGTCGCCACGGACCTCCTCGGCTCCCTTGCCAGTCTCATTCACTCCAGCCACGTGGCTGAAGCGCTCTCGGCCTGGAAACAGGCCTGTCCAGTTTTCATACCCGGCAAGACGACAGTGGACTTGTCCAATTTCTTCCTCTTACACCCCCTGCTGGCCATGAACCAGGTGGCCCTGCTTCTGCTGGCCAAGGAGAGGGCGGCCACCCTGGAGATCAACTACAGCACGATGTCCATCAAGCGCCCATACCGATTAGCGGCCTGCGCTTTCTCTGCTACTTTCCTTTTCTACGTCCTTCTGTTCCTCGTCGCTTTTGGGGTGGTCAATGTGCCAGGACTAGGGCGCCAGGCGCATCGTCTTTCCAGTGCTATGCCCTACAGCGGACATACAATCTTTGTGATCTGTCTATTCGCCGCCCAGTTGTATTATGTGCTTCGTTTTCGCCGCAAGTACGTCGCCTGGGCTGCACCGCCAGCTTCATATGGAGTCGATCAGGTGAGCCGTCCAGCGAATGGCGCCAACCGTAACTACGCTACTGTAAAGGTACTCAGTGTGTGCTGCAATTGGACACCTTGGTACAGTGTACAGTAGCCTGCTGCTCTTCCCTCTGACAGGCAGCGCTGTTGTCCCGGCGGGCCAAGGTCAAACTCCACCTGGGGCTTTTCCTCGGCTCCACAGGCCTCAACATCCTCTGCTGTCTCGTCATCTCCACCTGTGGACTCTTGCAGGCCTACTTCTTCTTCGGTGCCGTCTTTCCACATCTGCAGTCGAGGACACTTATGTCCCTTAGCTTTGGCTGGTCCAAGGGCGCCCAACAGTTGGCTTCAGACGCCAACTCCAGCTGTGGCATAGTCTTCTATGTCCTCTTCACCAGCAAGTATACAACGCCTCATTCAAGTGGCTGACGGCCGCCATTGGTGGAGGACTGAAGAAGATTGCTGCTGCTTTCTCCAAGGGCTTCTTTCATGTTGTTTCGATCGTTGAGGGAAAGCTCTTTGGCTTCTTACAGTTGCTGTGATGATGATCTCTATTATTGTGCAGAGATGGGAAACAAGCGGCCTTTATTCTTGGGTATTTCGCGGTATTTCGGCGAATACAGAAAACTTGAGCTGCAATTGGTGATCGTTTTAAATGGATCGTGTGCAATGGCGAGGTGCAATTTCAGTTGATTCAATATACAGTACGTACCTTCTCTTCTCAATCTCTGTGCAATGCTTCTCCTTTTTATTTCTGTGCTACATAGGCCGTTTCTTTACGATAAACCGCAGTTTTCTTTTGCGGTTGACCGACGATGCAAAGCTAATGTGTGATCTAATGGGGCGGCGGCCTAATAATTCCTGACGGCGAGGCGAAGCAACTTCGAAATGTTGACGGCGAGGTGAGATCAACGCAACAACAATATCACATGGTAATGGGGTCAGAGCCGTTCGCTAGCCATCATTCTTGTGGTTCGATTCGACTTGAAGTCAACTCTATGCTATGGTCCGCTAACAGAAAGCAGAAGGAATCGTGCCAATTTTCAGCACGGCACTCCGACGGAAGTGCGTCCCCTGCGCATTGTTAGTAACATCACGCACTTATGCTCTGAGATTCAAGAAAGAACGAGCTCGAACGTCAACACCATTGTAAAGCTCAGTAAACCCTCTCAAAGGACAAAGGATGCTATTTGACGCGTCCGCCCCGACGTGTTGAAAACAAGGCCCAATTTTGTGGCTGTTGGCAATTAGCGAGTGGCGAAGCGACCAGCCCTCCGGCGTTGATGGTTTGTCAGTGACTCGCCATGGAGCCCGCGGCTCCGGCCGCTGGCTGCCTATTTGTCGCTTGTTCAGTTCTTTACCTCGTCGTCTACTGCCCTTTGGTTGTCGCCCTCTATCGCCTGTCGAAGACGGCGCCCACCTACCTTCTGTTCCTCAGCAACTCAATCGCCGACATGAGCGCATTCGCTCAGTACGCGTCGTTGGATTCTCGATCCTGACGAAACTGGACGTCTCCTTCATCGTAGACAAGGTCCCCATCAGGATGCAGTATCTCTTCTACACCGCTTTCATGTGGAGCCCCCCTCCAGTGGCACTACACGCCCATAGCGGCCCTGAGAGCCTGCGCGGTGGTCTATTCACAAGACTTCAGCCACTGGTTCGGTCGGAGTTTTTGCGTCGCCATCTGTCTGGCCGTTTGGGTTTTCGGTGCTGTTCTCCAAGTCGTTACCGCGTACGCAGTGCCGGAAGAGACGCTCTGGGTCAGGTTAGTTCTCTGGCAAGGCCACCGGCGGGATAGGAGGGTACTGTGGGCTTTGGGGTTGGGCAGTCCATTCTCAACCAAACAGCGAGTCAGTTGAGCATGGCGCCCGTCAACTACTCGGCCTTCGTCGAGTCGTTCGTTCCAGCCATCTGGACGGCGAGCAGCCTTCCTGCTCTGGGGCTGCCCCTGTTCGCCTACGCTGCGGCCCTGCTAGGCGTCAGTCTGTCCCAAGAAGCCAAGCAGGCCTTTAAGAACTCCAAGACGGAGCAGCGCCTGGTTCTGAGCTGCGTGGCCAACTTCTCCCTCTTCGCCGTGGTCGTATTCGCCAGGTTCGAGTTGGAGTTGAGCTCGTCGTGGCATAATACACACTTTGTTCGCCGTAGTAAATGCTGTCCATGACCGTTCCAGCTCCTACGTCACCCTGGACATGAAGTGGAAACAGCTGGTCTTGAACGCGCTCACCATCCACTACAGCGCCACCAACGGCCTGGTGCTGCTGCTGCTGGCCACCAAGCTGCGAGGGGAGTTCCTTTCCGTGGTCTGCGTCGAAAAGACAACCCACCACGGCCACCCTCAGCCGTGTCAAATGGGCATGGATGGAGTGGTGACGAGTCAGCCACCGCCGCCAGCCCTCCGTCGCGGCAACTTCGTGGACGCGGAGGCGCATTGCGAAGCTAAAGAAACGGCGGCCGTAGCGTAGCAGCCTGAGTAGGTACATAGCTATGTAATTACTCTCTTTGTGTGTGGCTGGCTGGTGTGTGCGTTGTGATAGCAACGATGTTGCACTTTCTATCGATGCATACAGCTCCTCTTTCGGTACGCCGAGCACAGCTCCTTTCCAAATTTCACTGCTCCATACAGCCTGAAGGCTGAAATTAACATTGATAACAGGTGGGAGCGATTTAAGGCAAAATTGTTAAGTTTATGTAGGCTAGCTGTCCGGTTACGCGAGAAGAGATCTTGACAATTTCGGCCGACCCAAGCTACGCAGTGTACTTGAGTGACGTGTAGTTCGCCGATATTGCTACTCGCCTGTAAATGCCTGTTACATCCCGGCCAGTTTGAAGAAGACGAAACGTGCGTGTTTCGGCGCGACAACTACAGTATACTGGCCTCACCCTGACTGCGGATTACAATGTTCTGCACGCGGAGACTTACGCGACAATGGCAGTGGCAGTCAGTGGCAGCCGAGGTAGGAATGGTGTGGCATGCGTATAGATAGAGGAATGAAAAGTAGAAGACAAAAAAATTTTGACTGCCACTGCCAGACTACCACCATTCATACCCCTGACTGCCACTGCCACTGCCACCATTCATACCCCCCGAAATTCACGGAAACCGTGCTTTGTTATCGCGTTCTAAATTCTGCTCAGATCTTTACAAAAAATAACCTGCAACATTTTACATGTTCTTAGCCGCCTTTTCGCGTTCCTCCGCTACAAAATCGGTTTCGGATGTAGACTCACTAGACAGTACGTCAATGACATTACCGTTTCATCTTTCAACACCCATTTCTGAATTTCTTGCAGTATTTTGTCTGTTGGCTGTTTGTTTCATAGTGAGCTGAACGACAATGTGCTTGTCTTTACGGCAAAGAGACGCTGTGCTTAGTGCATCAAATACAACATGGAACGTGAGCCTGCAGCGAAGCACCTCCTAGTTATGCCTTGGACGCGAACGCTACTGAAGTTTTCTGTTGTCTCTAGCTTCTCTAGTTTGTAAATATTTCATTGGCCTAATGCGAGCTCTCTGCAAAATGAAAACGATTGCATGAGCGTACTTGTTACACTGAATTTTATACTGCATTTTCACAGCAGTTGAATTAGGGTAACCGGGTTTAGCGTGTACGGTGGCTTTCAGCAAATTCACCAAGCACGTGAGCAAACGCTGAAGATCTCTTCTGCATTGACGGCTAATGGTACGAAGGGTGGTCAGGGCAAACAGGGGGTTTCAGTGAGAATAGCTACTGTGACAATTCCATTGTGCGAGATGAACAACAGCCGTATATACCTCGTCTTACTATCGCCTCAATTCGAATCACATAGCAGCAGTCCATCCCACACGCTGTTGTAATGACAAGGCTGTGCGCGAACGGCAGTGGCGGAAGTAACACAGCCCGACAGAACAGGGCGAAAATACGTGCAGCCAATCGAAAGCCGTAAAGTGGAAGGGGAGAATAGCGGCCGGACTGGGCATGCTCTCGTTGTGGCTCAGCGTGCTGGCCATGTCGGCCGTCTACTATACAACACCACACTGAACAACGGCAAAACCCACGTCCTCAACTTGGTCAGAGGCGACCTCTTCTCGAGCGAAGAGTGACTGGGGTCGCTTTTGTCTAGCCATGAAAGAGGAAATGCGTGGGATCGGCGATCGCCCGTCCACACTGGCAACTGTTGTCACGAATACCCTAGGCCTAGGCCTATTGGTTACTCACGGCGCGCGTCAGAGTCAGTACAGTCAGAAGTTGGGCTTCATCGCCGCTGCGCTGCCCGAAAGGGCCGTCTTCGATCGCTGGGGAAGAAGAACAGCCCTTTTCCTCTGACTGCCACTTCTCGTCTCCCTATCGGGCATTCTGCAGTTCGCAGTGCGGCCTCTTCACGCCGCCTGGTTCTGCTTGCGAGCAAGTTCGTCGGCAGCGCGAGCCAGCTCTACAGCTTCTTGATCGCGCCCGTTAGAGCAGAGTGCTCCATAATGGCCGCTCAGAGGACACCAATAGGACGCCATAGAAACTTGCATCAGACCAATGTCGTTGCCGACCGTTGATAGTGTCCCTGAAGGCTGGGCTGACTTTCAAACTTCCAAACCCTTACTGGCTTCCCAACTTCCCCCCAAACTGGCCACAAAATGTTGGTTTCGCCACCTGGACGTTCCTATCCGCTATCACTGGGACGCCAATGATATTTCGCAGCGCGGAGAATACCTGGCTCCACTTCCAGTAGCCCTAGTCTGTCCTGTGGCCTGTGGGATAAGTCTATTCCCCGAATCTCCCAAGTATTTGTTCCTGGAAAGGCAGGACGAGTCAGGAGCCGCAACAGCTTCCAGGAAATACGGTACTGTCAAGACTCAGTGGACAGCCACACCACTTGACCTGCCTATGTACTAGCAGATGACAGCCAAACACACGCCAATTGTACTGCACAAGCTGGCACGGGTTTCGATCGAGCCGCCTTGTACGCTCTCAAGACGCGGCGGTTTAGAGAGAAGGCGTTGCAAGAAAGCAGTCGGGCGTCAGACGTGACCCTTGGCGATCTCCGTTGTGAGAGAGTTTCGAAAGCCGCTTTGCCCTTGCATCGTTCTTTCACTCGCCTTCAACATCTTTGGATGCTACATTGCGAGCCAGTACGGCGCTGGGATTCTTGCGAACAGCGGCGTTTGCCTGCTGGTGCACACGTGTAGCGACTTGGACTATGACGGCCTTTCAGCCGCGAGGTGTTGCCCAGCCAGTACTTCTCGGCCTTTGTCATTCTTCTGCCAAGCGTGCCGACGTCTCTGGTTGCCGCCAGACTGGCGCGCCATGGCAGGCGTTCATTGAAACTGGCCCAGCTGCGCCCTGGGCCTGCTAGGCATTGGGCTGCTGGCCTTCAGCGGTCTCGTCGGCCTCTGGCACGCCATTGACGGTCTGGCGGTGATGCGCCACACGGCCCTCATGGATTCATCGTGGTCGCCAACGTGATGTCAGGAGAGGTGCCCAAAGCTGCCTGCGCCTCCAGCGCACTACTGACCAGCGTGGCAGGGGACGTCTGCGGCACTGCGATCATGCTGCTCTTTCCAGTAGACGACCACTGGGTCGGCAACCTCTACTTTCTTTTTCCCTCTGCCAGTCTGGCGGCGATTCTTGTCCGGCTCTGGCGCCACATTCCTGAGATGAGAGGCGAGTCGGTCAACGAGGTGCTGGAAGAGATGCTGAACAGAAGAGGCAGTAGCGATAGCGACAGAACGCGAACAGGCCTAGAAAGGCTCCCACTGCTTAGATGTCAAGATTGATTCGACAATTGCTGGAACAAAGTGTCAGTTTCATGAACTGCGTATTCGCGCTGGGCATCTCAATTAGGGTTTAGTGATGGCAACCGAAAACTGGGTAAGTACTTACCCAGTTATACCCAGTTTATTTTAACTGGGTATACCCAGTTTTTACTTACCCAGTTTCGTTTCAGCATACCCAGTTTTACCCAGTTTTACTTTTACCCAGTTGTTTTGCTGCGTACCTAAGCAGTTTCGGCTAGAAAACTGGGTACCCAGTTTTACTTACCCAGTTTTTACCCAGTTAATAAATTGGGTAAGAAACTGGGTAAACCGTATTTTGCAATCCTACCACTGACGAATTTGCCTATTATCCATTTATGAGGCGGTTGTTGTCTAATGTAACATGCAGTGATCAGCACCAAACGTTATGAAGCAGCTGTTTAGTGCATGTAGATATCAGCGAATGCGCAGAGATTTTGGCGTTGAAATACGTGCCTCATCCAAAGAGATAGCAATACTATTAAGTGGAAAATGTTTGATTTTAGAGCGAAGTGTCGCAACACAGTGAATGCGCTACAAGCAGGGCCACTCTGGTCTGCATTCTGCTAGACCTCTGTTGGTCTGATCTCAGAAGAGATGGTTCACAGTTCACAGTACCTCTGTGGGGTTAGTCTTCATGCATTTTTTCGCCCGGCCTCAGCCGGGCGAACCCCTACGAGAGCTTATCGTGCGTTCGTGCGTGCGTTCGTTCGTTCGTTCGTCCGTCACGCTCTCAGATCTCGGTGTTGGAAAGTCGTAGGAAGGAGATCTTGGGCTTTGTGGATAGGTCTCGACTCGCTGATCATTCAGCTAAGAGGTTTCGAAATTCAAAACTTTGAAATTCGCGAGTTACAGTAACCCGAAGGTCTAAAAGGAAAACGGCTCTAACTCGCTCATATTACGTCGTAGAGCGGCTTGCGATAGCTCAACTAAAAGGTCTCGACGTGCTCTTTCGTTTGGCATTACAAATTTTCTTAATTACGCAAACACGCAACACGAAAAGCGACCTTCTCGCGTTTTTAACGCAGAAATCGCTCTAACTCGCTCAGCGTGCGTCGTACGGAGACGATCTTGGGTTGGTTGGATAGCTCTCGACTCACTGATCATTTGTTCTTCTATTGGTCGAAACTCAAAAGTTTGAATTTCGGGAGCTACAGTAACCCAAAAGTTTAAAACGCAAAACTGATCTAACTCGCTCGTCTTCCGTCATAGAGAGACGATCTTGAGTTCCTTGAATAGGTTTCGGTACACTGATAATTCCGTTAAGAGAAGTCGAAATTCAAAAGTTTGAATTGCGCGCGCTACAGTAACCCGAAGGTCCAAAACGCAAAACGGCTCTAACACGCTCGTCTTACGTCGTAGAGTGCCGTGCAATAGGTCAACTAAAAGGTCTCGACGTGCTCTTGGCGTGAAACTTTTGTTAATTACGCAAACACGCACCACGAAAAGCGACATTTTCGCGTTTTTGGCGTATAAATCGCTCTAACTCGCTCAGCGTGCGTCGTAGAGAGACGATCTTGAGTTGCTGGATAGCTCTTGACTCACTGATCATTTGTTCTTCTATTGGTCGAAACTCAAAGGTTTGAATATCGCGAGCTACAGTAACCCAAAGGTTCAAACAGCAAATGGGCCCCAACTCGCTCGTCTTACGTTGTAGAGCGGCATTCGTTCGACCGTTTGAAAGCTTACGTGGAGGCAGTTGTTGAACGGTCATTCCTAAAGAAATACTTTTGTTTTTTTAAACCCTTGTCTTACGAACAAGTTTGTCAGCTAAAAAAATTAATCCCGGGCGATCCCAATGTTGCCTTGCAACAACCGCTCAGAAATGGGTGTGTCTTGCTCAAAAAATTAATCCCGGGCGATCCTAATGTTGCCCTGCAAGAACCTCTCAGAAAGGAGCGTGTCAGAAGTAGCGCATGAATAGTGGACTCCGGGCGGGCGCGCGTCATATCGGAAAGGCTTCGAAATACTTTACAAAAGTATCCACTCTTTTACTCTTCCACTTTTAAAACACTCACAAACCACTCTGTATTAATAAAACAACTCAACTTTTTTAAACCAGGCAAGTCGTCCGGGGGACGCAGTATACTCCACAAATTCGAACTCCTACCCCAAGTGACTGCTCCGCTGTTGTGGCCTCCTAACACTCCCAATCGCAAAAGTAATGCTGAATTCGTCATCTGCATCTCAAAATACCCCAGAATCGACATACAACACCCCTAACTTCCTATGGACTCTCAGATCCAAAATTCTGCACTTGGGGTACGGTAGCACGCAGATTGGTCACAGGTGTGATAAAAGTACATCTAGACGCTAAACGAATGCCAAATTCGTAATCAGCGCCCCCGAAAACCCCGAAATCGAGTATAATATCGCGAAAGTCGACCCGACACCCAATATTCAAATGGACGCGGCAGGGTTACTGTAGCTCTGCAAATTTGCCAAAAACTCTTTTCTGGACCAGATTTCAACGTAGAATCGTTTAAAACCACTTTTGAACCGATTCGGCAACGCATTCGAGCGCTACAGACGCTGAAACGTGAAAAGCGCAATTTTTGACCCCGGAGTCAAAAAAGTTCCACCAAGATAACTTTTTTGTGTCTCAACCGATTTTCTCCGTTCATGGCTCATTCGATAGAGGACATCTGGGAAGGAGCACCAAAAGCGGTCTCGCCGCTCTAGCTGCTACCTATCGCGCACAGCAGCCCGTCAAAGTCGGAAAAGGACCAAAAATCGCGAATTTTTCAAATTTGGCGCCAAAATGGGTCCCGGAGCGATCCAATTCTTTTTTTGCGGGTTAGATATTGTCGAGTACTACAACATATCAAAAGATAGTATATACCATTATATGCAACTTTTTCGAGTTCTACCTTGCCCAACCCAATTTTCAGTACTTTGAAAAAATAAATTTTTGAATTTCCCGCCAACGGGGTCCCGGAGCGTGACCCCGTTTGGTGTCCACCCTGCCCACTTACTAGGCCTACCCAACGCAAAAGACCGTTTGCAAATCGGCCGCTTCACGCGCGAACCCCATCCGATCCAAATTACTGCGTTTCGCGCACAATCGCTATATACTCCACACTTTTCGTGGAGTATAAACAGCTTGTTTCGCCCATCCTCAGCCGGGCGAACCCCTACGAGAGCTTATCGTCCGTGCGTTCGTCCGTTCGTCCGTTCGTCACGCTCTTATATCTCGGCGTTGGAACGTCGTAGGAAGGAGATCTTGGGCTTTATGGATAGCTCTCGACTTACTGGTAATGTTGGTAAGAGACTTCGAAATTCAAAAGTTTGAATTGCGCGCGCTACAGTAACCCGAAAGTTCAAACTGAAAACGGCTATTACTCGCTCGTCTTACGTCGTAGAGCGGCGTGCGATAGGTCAACTGAAAGGCCTCGACGTGCGCTTTCGCTTGGCAAAAAAAAGTTTCTTAATTACGCAAACACGCAACACGAAAAGCGACATTCTCGCGTTTTTAGCACAGAAATCGCTCTAACTCGCTCAGCGTGCGTCGTAGGGAGACGATCTTGGGTTGGCTGGATAGCTCTTGACTCACTGATCATTTGTTCTTCCATTGGTCGAAACTCAAAAGTTTGAATTTCGCGCGCTACAGTAACCCAAAGGTTCAAAACGTAAAACGTCTCTAACTCGCTCGTCTTCCGTCGTAGAGAGACGATCTTGCGGTCGCTGAATAGGTTTCGGCACACTGATCATTCCGTTAAGAGAAGTCGAGATTCAAAAGTTTGAATTTCGCGAGCTACAGTAACTCAAAGGTTGAAACAGCAAAGCGGCTCTAACTCGCTCGTCTTACGTCGTAGAGCGGCGTGCGAAAGGTCTACTAAAAGGTATTGACGCGGCCTTTCGTTTGGCATAAAACATTTTCTAAATTACGCAAACACGCAACACGAAAGACGACATTCTCGCGTTTTTAACACAGAAATCGCTCTACCTCGCTCAGCGTGCGTCGTAGAGAGACGATCTTGAGTTGGTTGGATAGCTCTCGACTCACTGATCATTCCTTTAAGAGAAGTCGAGATTCAAAAGTTTGAATTTCGCGAGCTACAGTAACTCAAAGGTTTAAACAGCAAATCGGCTGTAACTTACTCGTCGTACGTTGTAGAGCGGTATTCGTTCGACCGTTTGAAAGCTTACATTGAGGCAGTTGTTGAGCGGTCATTCCGAAATAAATACTTTTGTTTTTTAACTCTTGTCGTACGAACAATTTTGTCTGCTAAAAAAATTAATCCCGGGCGATCCCAATGTTGCCTTGCAACAACCACTCAGAAATGCATGTCCTGCTAAAAAAATTAATCCCGGGCGATCCCAATGTTGCCCAGCAAGAACCCCTCAGAAAGGAGCGTGTCAGAAGTAGCGCATGAATAGTGGACTCCGGGCGGGCGTGCGTCATATCGGAAAGGCTTCGAAATACTTTACAAAAGTATCCACTTTTTTACTCTTCCACTTTAAAACACTCACAAACCACTCTGTGTTAATAAAACAACTCAACTTTTTTAAAACAGCTTGTTTTGTGGTCCCGTACTAGGCACCTAATACCAGCGAATATTGACCATTTTGTCACAATTGCACCAGAAGTCTGTTGGTGCAGTATTTTGATGCATTGATGCGCTAAATCAGAAGCGCTATTGTTTCAAAATTTTCCATCTTACTTACCCAGTGTACCCAGTTTATTCGGCCGTACTTACCCAGTTTCACCGAAAACTGGGTAAATTTACCCGTACTTACCCAGTTTTGCCAAAAACTGGGTATACTTACCTGTACTTACCCAGTTTCCAAATTTTGGAAATTGCCATCACTATTAGGGTTGCCTCAGGGTGAATCGGCTGAGAAATGCTCATGGACTATTGGACGGGCACGTGTTGGTATTCCGTCGATTCACATGAGAGGAAAGTGTGATCCAGGTGTACATACTATGTTGGCTGCATACCAATCTGCAATAGTATGCCGTCCCTCAGCGACCACTTTACAAACTGCTCAAACATTCCAAAATTGCTATTTCAAATTCCGGATCTATTGTCCGCGTCTATTGTCCTATTTCTGGGATTGCGCCCCTAGTTCGTTGATTCTCAATCGGAATGCGGACAATTGTAGATATAGGGTGTTCAAAATTAGCGTCAACTTCGCTGACCGGCCATGTGACAAACCTGACAATACCCCGCTTCTCCAGAAAAGTGCGCAGAACCGGAACGCGCTAACTCTTTTGTTAGCCCAGCTGTGCCGACGCTTGAACGGAATTTGCGCAGGTAGTCTATATCTACAGGTCGTTACTCGGTAGGTGTTTGACGTGAGAAACCGTTCGAAGCGAAAACCCAGCCCTCTCGATTGTACGATTTCCGCCGGAAAGTTTCGTAAGCGAACTCGTGAAGATGGCGAAGAACTGTTACCTGTTGATTCTGGCAGTGCTGATTCCATTGGCGGCGGCGCAGTGTCCAAACACCGTGCCAACCACCGGTGGATTCCTGTAACATGTGCAACATTCCTGTGACACACTTTTCAAAACTAGGCATCGTGTGTCTTCTTCTCTTCAGCCACCAGCTACGCCAACTTCGACGCGCCGGCCGGCACGACGGCGGCGACGGCGACGATCGGCTACTTCATGAACACGCAGACGGAGTGCACCTGCTCCATTCGCATGTGGAAGTTCACCACCGCCAGTGAGCGACCGCGACACTTGATGTTCCTCGGGGAAGTAGCGCAAATTCACCCGAGGGAAAGAAAATTCCCGGGTCGCTAATGATTCCCTGGGATTTGAGAATTCTGGACAAAGTGTTACCGATTACTGTATAAAAGTCACTCTGCTATTAATACAAGATTAGTAGACGGGGGCAGAGCCCCTCGGAGCACTCCTCCCTCTTTCAGAAGAATTTTGGGAGTTGAATCATGCTGTCCATTGATCAACGAGACATGTCAGTGAGGCTTAGTGGCCATTCTGATCGCAAAATTAATAGCAAATTCGGAATTGTGACTCTCCAATGCCCCACATTTGACATACAACACGCTTCAGCTGAACTGCCACAACCAGGTTTTCCACTTGAGGGCACATATGGTGGCAAGCAAATTCTTCAAAAATGGTCCCACACATCTCAAAGCGAAAGGACAATGTCAAATTCGTGATCAGCGTCCCCGAAAAGCCGGAATCGAGTACTTACACGGCAGGTGTCCCAGACAAATCCGACAGCCAAAATTTTGAATTCAAATTTCCCGCCAAAATACGCGTCGGACGAAAAAAGTGTTTCTAACAAAAACTATGCATCCTTCGATGCTCTATCACGTGAAAGTTGAATTGACACCAAAATGTATCACCGGGGCTTACTTTGCACCAAAATACCAAAAATTTATCGAAAAAATTTTAATTTCTCGAAAAAACAGTTTCCGGCTGGGACCTTTTCTCGTTTCCCGGAAAGACATTCCTAAGCACCAAAAACTCGCCAAACATCAGCGTAATCGATTGACACACCAAGAAATGGGAAACGCGGAATTTTGAAATTTTGACCAAAAACGGTTTTTTCAACTTTTCACCCAAAATTTGGTCATTTAGAGAGAAACGACCTACTACAATGTTGTAGAGCTCGCCGAGCTCTATCGATTGATCTTTGCCCCATCTCGACAAGGGCATCCTATCAATAGTTACACCGACCCGAAATTTTACCCGGAAACCCGGGGCCCAACTTTGGAGTGAATTCCCCGGCCGGTCCCACTTCTGAGCGCATCATATAAAACGATTCTGGATAGAGCTATCCAAGTTCTTCAATTGGGGCAATTAACGTTCGGTCAGCCTTAAAAACAAGAAAACTACGACCTGACCGTGAACCCCTACTTTTGGGTCGAAAAACCCGGTTTTTGGCACCCGGCCCGGGCAGGGCCGGACCCAGCCCGGCGGCGCCCCCACCATCGGATAGCCCAATGTCTTTTACATATTCGGCCCAAAGCTCGTCTCGCTACGTTCTACTGGAACACTATTCTAGCGCTCCAAAGTTTGTCGGAAGCCAAACAACCGGGTTTTTGGCAACTTGCCAAAACTCGGGTCCCGGACGGAAGTCGGCACCCCCGATGCAGGCTGCCCCATCCAGAGACCTATCGAATAAAAAAAATTCGCCCCGATCGGCCAACTCTAGCCCGACTTATGAGCGTTTGAATTTACACAGAATCCGCACCATCACTATAGCACTCCTCCCTTTTGGAGGGGAGGAGTGCCAAACAAGTCTCTTTTAAAAAGCGGAGCGGTTTTGAGCTTTGAATTTTTACTGTGATTGTAGCAAGGCCCTTTCCGGTTTCGTGCAGCGTCTTTGACTCTCCTCGCGACTACACTTTTTGGAGTGGTCTTGCTACGCAACATTGGTATCGCTCGGGTTTAATTCTTTACACCAAGAAAATCATCTTTTCAGACTAAATTTAAAAAAAGACACTTGAATCTAGCGCAAAACTACAGGTTAATTGTGAGCATAATTTGATGTTGGCTTGCAGTGAGCTCTTCAGCGATGTCAAGACCGCCGCTCTGCAATGCACGAGTGCCAAGATATAACAAACCAAAATCTGCAGATTTCATTGCGTTTTGGTTACTGTAGCCCTCACATTGACCTTTTGAAACTTTTTGTTGTCTGATTCTTGCTCAGGAGGTCGAGCGCTTCATTTGGTTATGCGATTCGACTAGGTTCGATGAAGTTTTGACTTTTCGCGGACCCAACTTTGGGATACTGTAGCGCGCAATTTTCAAAACTTGTTATTATGTCGACCTCAGAGTTCGCAAGAGGAGTCAGAGGGTTACCCGTCGATGTGTCAAACTCAACTTAGCGACGTCAGACAAGCGAGTTATTAAGCCCGAAGCAAGCGTGTCGTTTCCCGTTTTCGACGCGTTTTGGTTACTGTAGCTCTCTATTTAAACTTTTGAAACCTTTTGTTGTTGGATTTGTGCTCAGGAGCTCGAGCGCTTCACTTTGATATGCGATTTGACTAGCTTCGGTCAACTTTTGTCTTAAAATGGACCCCACTTTGAGATACTGTAGCGCGCGAGTTTGAAAACTTATTTCAGTTTTGAACTCTCAGATGGCGAGAGTAGTCCGAGGGCTACCCGTCGATGTGTCGAACTCAACCCAGCGACGTCAGACAAGCAAGTTATTTAGCCCGAAGCAAGCGTGTCGTTTCCAGTTTTCGACGCGTTTTGGTTACTGTAACTCTCTGTTTAAACTTTTGAAGCTTTTTGTTGTCGGATTCGTGCTCAGGAGCTCGAGCGCTTCACTTTGATATGCGATTTGACAAGGTGCGGTCAACTTTTGTCTTAAAATGGACCCCACTTTGGGATACTGTAGCGCGCGATTTTGAAAACTTATTTCAGTTTTGAACACTCAGATGGCGAGAGGAGTCCGCGGGCTACCCGACGATGTCTCAAACTCCGTCCTACGACGTCAGACGAGCGAGTTATTAAGCCCGAAGCGAGCGTGACATACGCACGCACGCACGCACGCACGCACGCACGCACGCACGCACGCACGCACGCACGCACGCACGTACGCACGCCGAGCTCTTGATAGGGTTCGCTCGGCTGAGGCCGAGCGAAACAAGCTTAGAGTAAAAACTGGGTACCCGATGATGGTTGATTGGCATTGCATAGTGTGTTGTGCATTTGAGGAGTATATTCAATAGTGCGTCAGAATAGAAAGTTGAGCATTTCTTCGGGAGTTTCGCCGCAGCTACCTCGAGTTTTCAAAGAAAGTTTGTGCCATTCTTGGGCAATCGATGCCTATAAGCGCATTCAGGTGAGTACTGATCCATAAATGGCTCAGGAATGTTCGCCGCATGTTCACTTTGGAATGAAGAGGGTCTAAATGGGACGACGCCCTTTTCTTCTGGGTCACAAATGCGGGCTTGTAGATTGCAGAACCGCACAGTAATTGCCGCGTTTCGTGTTCGATCGAATAGGTGGCGTGGCAAAACATACGTTGCACGACACATCCATGGAAAAATATTGCTTAGTTATTGCCATTTGAAAATGCTGAAATTTGCCGTATTTGACAAAACCCTTGAAAATATCCCTAATTTCTTGAATTCTAAAATCTGAAGCTGTTTCATAATTATTTGACATACTACGCCCGGTACATCCAAGCAAAGATATTTTAAAATTTAAGTTGTTTGAAATTGTCGTAATTTGGCAATTTTGAGAAAAACCTTGAAAATATTCCTAAGTTCGTCAACTATAAATACAGAACTATTGTTTTGTAGTTGGGACTACAGTGGGCAATATCGCAAAATTTTTTTGTGTTTTGTATACGTATACTATATATACAATCGAATTTTTTTGTATTTTGTATTTTGTATATATACAAATATATATACAAAGTTTTTCTTTGTATATGCTTTGTATATTGTATATTTTTCTACCGTATCAAAAATACAAGAATCTCTACAAAATTACGTGCAAAGACTTCAGTAGAGCTAGCGCATAAAGGATGTTGGTCATCAGACTAATTTCCCTAGTGATACTGTACCATTACATGTCTCACAGAAGATAATTAAAACTTAAGGTTGAAGCAAGAAAGATTTTGTTGGAGTCTGCCCGGCAAATTGACCATAAATCTGCAAGAATTCGCACAGATACAGTATGAAATTACGGTAGAAATATACAATATACAAAGTTTGTATATTTGCTTTGCTTTGTATATGTATATGTATATTTTGAAAACTTTGTATTTTGTGTATGTATATGTATATATACAAAAAAATATACAAAGAAATATACAAAAAAATATACAAAACCACTTTGTATATGAAAATATTGCCCACTGTAGTTGGGACGCAGTCGCCAATACAGGGTTATGTCAGTATCTCACGACGTTTCGGCCCCTAGACAGGCGGCCTTCATCAGGCAACAAACAAGTCGAATGGCACACAGCACAAGCAGAGGTCAGATTTGTCACAATCGACGCCACGCACCCACAGCAGGCGGCGCGCGCGTTTATCTGGCAGCTCACGTGGAGCTGCCAAAGAGTTTCAGAAGCAGCTAGCGATTGGCCTGCACTAGAGGCAGCCAGTCGGGGTCAAGGGTGATGCAGCGGTTACCGGCCACGTGAGCTGCCAGATAAACGCGCGCGCCGCCTGCTGTGGGTGCGTGGCGTCGATTGTGACAAATCTGACCTCTGCTTGTGCTGTGTGCCATTCGACTTGTTTGTTGCCTGATGAAGGCCGCCTGTCTAGGGGCCGAAACGTCGTGAGATACTGACATAACTAGCGATGCATATAAAAACTCCGAGTTACGAAACTAAAAACTAAACTAAACTAATTTTGGAGTTTTTTACCAACTAGCTGTTAAAAACCCCACAAAAATTGACTAATTTTGGGTTAGTTTTTTAACTGCAGTTAAAAAAGTAACTAGAGCCAGACAGTTTTTAACAGTTTTTTAATTATATCGCACTAGAAATGTGCTTTTAACTGATTATGACCATCAGAACTGTCAGTAATTCTCCAAAATTTGTCTGAAACTTGTTTTACTATCACCAAGCCACCTCCGACATAGGCCAAATCGGCCACGTAAATGAGTTTTCAGGAATGACAAGACTCAATTTGCGGACTTTGTGACTGAGGCACTGCAGTTCAAAAACTAATTTTTAACTGCACAGTTAAAAAACTAGTTTTTGATTAAAAAATTAACTCAGGTCGAGTTTTTTAATCAGGTAAACAAGCTGTGTGTGTAAAAAGTTCAACCTATACTTTGTGCCTGTCACATCTTGGTGAACAGCATAGTGAACTTAATACACATCATTAGCCGCATCTGGAGAAATTAGCTTGAGAACGTCTGTTATAAACCAAGTGCAGCTATTACCACGATACGGTTGTCTGTACAGCTGATCTAAGTGATCAGTGATATCGCCGCGTTCGCTATATGTTATCGGCATGATACGACGCCGTTCATCCAAAGTTACTAGCTGTGTGAAATCCTCACATCCAACAAAAAAACTTGCCAAACATGGAAACTTGCTAGCGTCTGAACTCGGCCCACTTTTGGAGCAACCGGGCGCGACTACGACAATGACTAAGCAACAGAAACGGACGCCAAGACTTCGCTGGGTGTTATCGACGCCATCGTGTGACAAGATGCCAATCGACGGGGTGGTGGTATGAGCGTGGGTGGGTATAGTCTCAACGAAACTCGCTACCGCTAACATTGGACACAGAGATTTAAGGTTATGTAAAACATTTTGCTGATGTGGACAAACCAGAGGCCGCTACGCGGATAATTGTTTGGCTGTTCGGTGTCAAAACGTAAATGACAAAACCAGAATAAAGCGCAGCAAAAAAGCAAAATGGTCGCCGAGGATTGAACCTCGGTCGGCTCGCACGTTTTTGCGCGCGATCCGGCGGCTTTCCCGCCTACGCCATGCTGTCGCATCACAGCGCTTCTCAAAACGGCACTCTTATACTCTCAGTTGGCGTCTATTCAGTAGACTACGATGCTTTAGCACGTGATATGCCCCGTAAGCACCGTAACATTGCAAATAGAGATAATTTGTCGAAAATTTTCAAACTTCAAACGTTACACCCACCTTCATTCTGAAAATAGCAACAGCTAATATCATCGGATCGGTAATCGGCGACATCGACTCTACCTGACGCCATCTGTCACGTGTTTTACTTCGGCTGGACAAAAAAGTTCGCGGACTACACATCGTCATCTGTATATATACACATCGCCGCGCTGAGGCGCGGCGAAAAAACAAAAAATAACTCAGCTCCAGTGTTTTAACTAGGTAAAAAACAAAAATTAACTCAGGATTAGTTTTTATATGCATCGCTAGACACAACCCTGTATTGGCGACTGCGTCCCAACTACAAAACATGATAATAACCAGTCGCACCTACAATCTTCCTCTGCCACAACAGAACTATTGTTTAAATCCTTGGTAGACTATGCTCAAGCAGCTCAACACATCCGTGCAAAGAAGTTTTGAAATTTAAGCTGTTTGAAATTGCCGAAATTTAGGAATTTTGAAAATACCCTTGAAAATATCCCTAATTTCGTTAATTATAAAATCTGAAACTATTTGTGAAATGCTTGGCAGACTATGCTCCATACATTCGCGCAAAGAAATTATGAAATTTAAGTTTTTTGAAATTGTCGAAATTTTGGACTTTTGACAATACCCTTGAAAATATCCTTAATTTTGTTAATTACAAAATCTGAAACTATTTGATAAATACTTGGTAAACTATGCTCGACACATCCGTGAAAAGAAATTTAGAAATTTAAGCTGTTTAAAATTGTCGAAATTTGGAGATTTTAACAAAATCCTTAAAAATAGCCTAAATTTCGTTAATTATAATATCTGAAACTATTTGCTGAATACTTGGCAGATTATGCTCGATACAGCGGTGCAAAGAAGTTTTGAAATATAAGCTGTTTGAATTGTTCGAAATTTGGGAATATTGACAAAAACCTTGAAAATATCCTCAATTTGATGAATTCCAAAATCCGAAACTATGTCACAAATTCATCGCGTCTTGTGCCCTTTCCATTTCAGCAAAAACTTTGCCGATACGACTTGGAAATAAAAGTGCCATTTTTGACATTTTCGTATTTTAAGTAAATATCTCGAAATAGGGAAATTAGCAACAGAAACGGACAACGGCACGCTACTCAGCGCATTCGACTCCATTGGGTGGCACTAACCGTCATGTCTAGTTCTTTGACACAGAAACACACACACACACACACACACACACACACACACACACACACACACACACACACACACACACACACACACACACACACACACACACACACACACACACACACACACACACACACACACACACACACACACACACACACACACACACACACACACACACACACACACACACACACACACACACACACACACACACACACACACACACACACACACACACACACACACACACACACACACACACACACACACACACACACACACACACACACACACACACACACACACAGACAGACACACACAGACAGACACACACAGACAAACACACACAGACAGACACACACAGACAGACACACACAGACACACACACACACACACACACACACACACACACACACACACACACACACACACACACACACACACACACACACACACACACACACACACACACACACACACACACACACACACACACACACACACACACACACACACACACACACACACACACACACACACACACACACACACACACACACACACACACACACACACACACACACACACACACACACAAACACGAACAGACAATAGCGTCCGTATATACACATCGCCGCGCTGAGGCGCGGCGAAAAAACCGTCCCAAAAACGACAATACATGCACGGTGGTACTCTCGTGTGCCTTATTCGAGAGGTTTTCCAATCCTTTACAAAAGAGTGGAGTACCTTAGCGATTGTGCGCGATTGCAGAAACTTCCCCGTCTGGCGTTCACGCGTGAAGCGGCTGATTTGCAAACAGTCTTTTGCGCTGGGTAGGCCCAGTAGAGGGTTCGGGTAGACGACAAAAGGGGTCACTATGCGGGACCCAATTGGCGGCAAATCCAAAAATTTATATTTCAAAGTACTGAATAATGGGTTACGCAAGGTAGAACGCGAAAAAGTTGCATGTAGTGGTATACAACATCTTTTGATATGTTGTAGTACTCGATAGGGCCGAGGGTGGAAAAAATGAATTAGATCATTGCAGGACCCGTTTTGGCGCCAACTTTGAAAAATTCGCGATCTTTGGCTCTTTTCCAACCTTTCACCCAAAATTTGGTCATTTAGAGCGAAATATCTATTAAAGTTAATTACAACATTCTCAAAACAAAAAATAAACGTAATACTCGTGATCAGCACGCCCGAAAAGTCGGAATCGAGTACCTACACTGTAAGTGCCCAAGCAACCCCCCAGCGAAAATTTTGAATTCAAATTTCCCGCCAAAATACGCGTCGGACGAAAAAAGTGTTTCTAACAAAAACTATGCATCCTTCGATGCTCTATCACGTGAAAGTTGAATTGACAACAAAATGTATCACCGGGGCCCACTTTGCACCAAAATACCGAAAATTTATCGAAAAAATTTTAATTTCTCGAAAAACCGGTTTCCGGCTGGGACCTTTTCTCGTTTCCCGGAAAGACATTCCTAAGCACCAAAAACTCGCCAAACATCAGCGTAATCGATTGACACACCAAGAAATGGGAAACGCGGAATTTTGAAATTTTGACCAAAAATCGGTTTTTTCAACTTTTCACCCAAAATTTGGTCATTTAGAGAGAAACGACCTACTACAATGTTGTAGAGCTCGCCGAGCTCTATCGATTGGTCTTTGCCCCATCTCGACAAGAGCATCCTATCAATAGTTACACCGACCCGAAGTTTTACCCGGAAACCCGGGGCCCAACTTTGGAGTGAATTCCCCGGCCGGTCCCACTTCTGAGCGCATCATATAAAACGATTCTGGATAGAGCTATCCAAGTTCTTCAATTGGGGCAATTAACGTTCGGTCAGCCTTAAAAACAAGACAACTACGACCTGACCGTGAACCCCTACTTTTGGGTCGAAAAACCCGGTTTTTGCTACCCGGCCCGGGCAGGACCGGACCCAGCCCGGCGGCGCCCCCACCATCGGATAGCCCAATGTCTTTTACATATTCGGCTTAAAGCTCGTCTCGCTCCGATCCACCAGAACACTATTCTAAGCGTCCAAAGTTCGACGGAGGCCGAAAAACCTGGTTTTTGGCAACTTGCCAAAAATCGGGTCCCGGAAGGAAGTCGAGACAATCGATGCAGGTTTTTCCATCCAGAGACCTATCGAATAAAAAAAATTCGCCCCGATCGGCCAACTCTAGCCCGACTTATGAGCGTTTGAATTTACGCAGAATCCGCACCATCACTATAGCACTCCTCCCTTTTGGAGGGGAGGAGTGCCAACAAGCTGTGTGTGTAAAAAGTTCAACCTATACTTTGTGTCTGTCAAATTTTGGTGAACAGTATGGTGAACTTTGTACACATCGTTAGCCGCATCTGGAGAAAGTGTCTTGAGAGTGTGTACCTTAATGTCAAGTGCAGCTATCCCCACGATACGGTTGTCTGTACAGCTGATCTGAAGCTCAGTGATATCGCCGCGTTCGCTATATGTTATCGGCATGATACGACGCCGTTTATCTGATGTTTCCTACCTGTGTGAAAACGTCACATCCAACAAAAAAAAACTTGCCAAAAGTTTGGTGCGAGCGAATTCCTGTGTTCAGCGTGCGCATTTCTGTTTCCGAGTGCACATTCATCAATAAACAGCTGTTCTGGCCATCAGGAGAAAATCTCGATTTTGACATTTTTTTAAACTTTAATTCTAAATATCTCGAAATTGGAATTTATTAAAACTGTAAAACTATGTCACAAATTCTTATTGGCATACGGCTTTACTATTTCTGCGTTCAAATTCGTCAAAAAACGACGTTCTATTTTGTTGATTTTTGGAATTTTGAAAAATAATCACATAATTCTATTAAATTCCATATTTGCAAAAAATTTCTCTTGCGTTGCAAATTATCCGCAGTCTGTACTCATTCCATTTCTGAAGAAATTTCGCCGCTATATCATCAAGTGAAAAAGTCGATTTTCGACATTTCTATATTTTGATTGAAAATATCTTGAAATTGCAATTTTTAAAAACTGTAAAACTATGTCACAAATTCTTATTGGCATACGGCCTTACCATTTCTGCATTCACATTCGTCAATAAATGACGTTGTATTTTAGTCAATTTTTGCAATTTTGACAAATAATTGCGTATTTCTATTAAATTCCACATTTGCAAAAAATTTCTTTTGTGTTACAAATTATCCGCGGTCCATGCTCCTTCCATTTCTGAAGAAATTTTGCGGCTAGCGCGTTAGACGAAAAATTCGATTTTCGACATTTTCGAATTTTAATTGCGAATATCTCGCAAATGCGAAATTAGCAACAGAAACGGACATCGGATCCGTACTCAGTGACATCGACTCTACTTGACCACATATGCCACATATCTTACTTCGGTGCCACGGACACACACACGGACAGACAGACAGACATTGTCATCCGTATATATACACCTCGCCGCGCTGAGGCGCGGCGAAAAAGTAAACTGAAATTACGCAACCGCACTTAGGCCAAGATTTATGTCGATTATGACAATTTCGAAAGAGACGGTGAGATCCTCAGGTAGCGTCACAGACGGTAGTCTGATTCTGATGTCCAGTACGGTACTCAAAGCAATGCGGCAGGCGACGAGTGCTGGGGCCTCTTCTGTCCCGTCCAAGCGACGACGGTCTCGAACACGACGGCCGATTGGTTCTGCGTCGCGGGACAGGGCCAGTGCGGCGCCACCGTACCCCTCTACCGCCACTACAAGCTGACGGGAACCACCTGGTGTAAGCCCGTCTTCTTAAGCGAATGTTTCGCAGCAGGTTGATTGATTCAGAGTCTCTAAGCTTCTGTTTACGTTAACGAGATGTGAGTTGCGCGACTCGGTAACCTTCGCACTAACCATCCCATTCAGCGCACATCTACTCGACAAGCAATACGGCCGTAACCGGCTACACGGTCGAAGGCATCGTCTGCTACATCTGGGACCCCGTCGCCGTCCAACAGGGGGTCACTGCGGCCGCTACTGGAGGCTCCGCTGCCACCTATGGCCAATGCTTGACCACCGCCCCAGTCACAAGTGAGTAGGGGAAGGGGTGGACGATGGCTTGAACTGACAAGGAAGGCAGTATACGATTATCCTTCCAAAGATAAGTCGCAGTTTACTGAATGGGTTTGAAGCATTTCACAAGTGGCTTTGTGCAATGGACTTCTCCAGCAACGAGCTATTCGTCGCTCGACTTGCCACTCTCCACGGGGGCGACCGGCACCCACTCCTACTTCCTCAATGACAACGGGGAGTGCAGCTGCGCCGTCAAGCTCTGGAAGTTCACCACCGGAAGTGAGTATTATGCTCATGTGCAGCGTGTTTCCTTACTAGTCGGCGAGAGCGAGCTCTTCTTCAGCGGACGAGTGCTACGGCCTCTTCTGTCCCGGCATCACCGCCTCGACGGTGTCGGACACGACGGCGGAGCGCTACTGCGTCTTCGGCAACGGCCAGTGCGGCGCCACCGTCCCCCTCTACCGGCACTCGCAGATCGTCGCCGGAACCACCAACTGGAGTCGGCTGTTTAGACTGTCTGACGGGCTTTGGGAAGCGGTAGAACTGAGCGTGAATCGGTCTTCAGACCACGTCTACACGACGTCGACCAACGCCGTCACTGGCTACAACCTGGACGGCATCGTCTGCTACACGTGGAACGCCGCCGCCGCCGGCAACCCCACCGGCACCACCAACAACTGTCCCACCACCCAACCGACTACGAGTCCGATCATTGTACACTTTTCCTTTTACATTGAACAGTCTTGCAGTTCTCTGCACCTGCAGCCTCGCAGTACACGAGTCTCCAAGTGCCGCTGCAGTCGACGGCCACGGGCCACCATTCCCACTACCTGAACGACATCTCCAGCTGCCCCTGTGCCATCCGACTCTGGAAGTTCACCACGACCGGCACCGTCTATGCGCGTCAGTCAGAGTTCCAATGGCTCAAACTCTAAATATCTCTGAAATCAAATGGCTTCAGAAGACGACTGCTATGGCACAGGCTGTCCGGTATCCACCGGAACAGTTGGAGACGTGACCTCCGCTCGCTACTGCGTCCAGACGCAGGGCCAGTGTGGCGCCGACACGCCAGTCTACCGATATGTGCAGACGAGCGGCACTGAGAACTGTCGGCCTTAGAATGAACTTCATTTCGTACTGATGTACAGCTTTGCAACTTGATCACAATTCCTTCCAGTCCACGTCTACAGCACCGACTCCACCCTGGCCATCGCCAACTTCCAAGGCGAAGGCGTCCAGTGCTACACCTGGAGCACTGGGGGAACCGGCGGCGGCAGCACTGCCACCTGCGGCGTGCCCCAGATCACTCCCATTCTCGACCTGTTCAACTTCGACTCCTCCTCTCTGTCGAGAATCATCTCGGGACAAGCCGTCACCTCGGGCAGTTGGCCTTGGCAGGTGAGTTGTGGGTATGCATGCTGTTGCAAGGTAGAAAGGACCACTGGCAACTCAGGTGGCCGTTTGTGAGGGGACCAGCACCACCCAGTGTGCCACGCTCAAGTGCGGCGGCTCCATCATCGGCACCACGTGGATCCTGACCTCGGCCGGCTGCGCGTGAGTTGCCCACGGTTGCTCCAGAATAAGTGGCTGCTGCCACAAGGAAGATGAAGGAGTACCGTCAATCACTGGCATGCTTGATTTCGTCTCAGTTAGAAACATACGTATCTGGTTACCTACGATTCAGCAAGTCGTTCGACCGTCTGTCCGCTTCGCCAATGTCTGGTGCACTTCGCCTACTAATGACATTTGGCGGCCGCCGCGCTATGGCTGACGCCCGGCCAATTTGCAGGGCGCAGATCACGGCCAACCAGGCGACGGTGAAGGCGGGCGCCTTCGACTACACCGACGCCGTGGGGACCAACCAGGTGCAGCAGATTCTGATCACGGCCATCACCAACCACCCCAACTACAACAACCCCGCCTTCCACAACGACATCGCCGTACTACAGGTGAAGGCGGTGGGGGGGGGGGGGGGGGGGGGCACGAGACAGCCAGCCAGTCAGTAGAGACAGTGAACGGTATGAAGAAAGCAGACATTGAATTAAGCTTCCTAGACCGCTGCCATCAGATTATCTTGAAGCGCTTATGGTTCCGAGAGCAACAGAGCTCTTAGACTAGTCTAAAGTCCATTCAAGAAAGGCGTGCACTGGGTAGTCTTTCGAGTCTGCAGACTTTGTGCTTTGCGAAACCCCAATGATTTGTACATCGTTGGATACCCCTGTCGGAGTGTATTGGCGCGGTGCGTGTTTGGTCATAATCACGCAACACGTACCAGTTTGAGGCGCACATAAAAAATTCGAGGTTTTGTACAGGGTGGGCGATTTTGAAAATTTTAACACCAGTTGTACCCCAAGGTGTCCTGATGTCATATTTCAAATTTCAGCAAAACCGGTTGACTACAGCATTAGTTATGGCCTGCCGCGTGCACCCTACTTTGGCCCAAAATGGCCTAAATCGCCGAAATTGGCCTAAAAGGGTACACTTTTTTAATAACTCAAGAGAGAAATGGTGGAATTTCTTTAAACTTTCTACGTGTGAACTAGGATCAATTGTCTACACGAGGGAATAAATCCCATCTAATTCGGTTGCGACACGCTCGAATACGACTCAATCAAAGAGACCCTACTTTTGGCCGAAACGACGCTTTTCGGCCTGTTGGACAGCCTCGATCCGCAATCAAGCCGAAAAGCGTCGTTTCGGTCAAAAGTAGGGTCTCTTTGATTAAGTCGTATTCGAGCGTGTCGTAACCGAATTAGATGGATTTTGATCCATCGTGTAGACAATTGATCCTAGTTCACACGTAGAAAGTTTAAAGAAATTCCACCGTTTCTCTCTTGAGTTATTAAACAAGTGATACGTGACACTCCTTGAGTGTCAGATAGGCACTCCGCGTGATTGTTTTAGCAGATGGGGGCACAGAAACGCGTCGGAGCAGGCTGTACTGACGACGATGAGCGCAGGCTGTACTGACCGCTGACTGTCTATAGCCACTCACAATGCAGAATGCCAGCGGCGCCCCAATTGTACAGGATCTACGCTACACAACGGGGGCTCCCCCGCTGGGGTGGGCGGCGTCGGTGCTACAGTACGATGCTCCTATAACTCGGTTCAATTGCGCGTGCGTAGACGTCTTTCTCAGCGCGTCTTATATGGACGGCATACTGTAGGCGCAGCAAAATCAATGGCGGACGGTATTTTCGGAATTTCGCGAAATTTATTCGGCCAAAATCAGGCTAAATGCACCGCAAATCGCCAAACAAACGACGGATTCGCGCTCTGCGGCGTCAGAAAGCCCAGACAAAACTGTCAACGCTATTTTGAAAATTCGACTCCAGGACCCAATTTTTGGCCGGCCAGGTGCCGAAAGCAGGGTAAAGGCGTCCAAAATCGCAAAACAAACACCGGATTCGTGTTCAGCGTCGTCGGAAACCCCCGAAACAAGTGAAAACACAATTTTGAAAATTTGACCCCGGGATTCAAAAATTCGGCGCGGCCGGGGTGCGGTACCTCAAAATGGTCAAGACACTTCGTCTAGACCAACTTTTGACGCTGAACACGTTGCAATGGTCAATTTGCCGCTAAAAGCACGCCTTCCGGCCCAAAAATCCATTCAAAGTCGAAAATCCGAATTTTCCGCTCAAGACCCGGGACCTTTGTCACCGCGGATCTCCCGAACGGCAAGACCGATCTCGGCGGTTTTGGTCTTGATCGAAAGGCCATAGAAGGCTCTAAGTCAGAAAGAAGAGTTTGCGAGGATCCACCGTCATAAACTCGAGTTACGATTTTTTAAAGGTCGGAAAAAAATTTTAAATTTTGACTTTTCTACCGTACTCCCGCGTCGGACCACCTAGAGAGCCCGTTCCAGTCCCGCTTCGTAGAGGACCCAAAGGCCTATAACATATCCAAAAATCACCAAATTCGATCCACTTTTGCGAAAGTTATGGCGTCTTTTTTTTTTTTTTACTTAGCAAAGATTTGAATTTTTGAATTTTCGCAAAATTCTTCCACCACCGAAATTTTTTCACCCCCCGAGCACGCTGCGCGTCGTCCTAAGCTATCTTTTAAAAAAAAATTTGGCTCCCTAGGTGCTTCGTAGCGAGCGCTAGCCCCGAACATGCTAACTGTAGGCTTTACCGCTCCTATAGCACTCCTTCGCTTTTCAAGCGGCGGAGTGCCAAAAAGTGTACCCTTTTTGGCCAATTTCGGCGATTTAGGCCATTTTGGGCCAAAGTAGGGTGCACGCGGCAGGCCATAACTAATGCTGTAGTCAACCGATTTTGCTGAAATTTGAAATATGACATCAGGACACCTTGGGGTACAACTGGTGTTAAAATTTTCAAAATCGCCCACCCTGTACAAAACCTCGAATTTTTCATGTGCGCCTCAAACTAGTGCGTGTTGCGTGATTATGGCCAAACACGCACCGCGCCAATACACTCCGACAGGGGTGTCCAACGCTGTACAAATCATTGGGGTTTCGCAAAGCACAAAGTCTGCAGACTCGAAAGACTACCCAGTGCACGCCTTTCTTGAATGGACTTTAGTTTGTTAGTCGCGTTAGTTTCTGCCTCGACATAAGTACATGCTTACTTGTGTTGCGCTCGCTGTGCCATATACATAGGTAGTGCGTGCGGCGAAATTGCGATCACTGTATCATAATGTGCCTGGAGATTCATCTGTGGCGCGCAACATCGTCTACTCTTTATTCAGCTGGCTTCTACCCTGACCTACGGCACGCGCGTCCAGCCCATCTGCATTCCCACTTCGGACAACGGCTTCACCGCCACCGGCCAACAGGCCTACGTCACGGGATGGGGAAGCACCTGTGAGCAACAGTGTTTCATGCAATGCTGTTAGACTCTTTAAATTATCTAGTGTATTATTCCAGCGGGTACGTGTGTATTGGGAGAATGGCTACCAAATTCTCTCCATGTTACTTCAATTACGTACATGCTACCTGCTCTCTTCAAACTTAGGAGGACGCCACTGTGTTTGTTCCAGCGACGGCGCCGGGCAGCGCGGTCAGCAACACGCTGCAGCAGGTGAAGCTGGCGGCGGCGGCCGACAGCGCCTGCGTCACGCAGTACAACCCCCTGGGACTCAACGTCGACACGACAGGCATCGTCTGCTACGGCGGGACCGCCGGAGGCCCTGACACTTGCATTGTGGGTAGTGGGGTGAAATGTTTACAGACTTGTACAGATTAGTCTTTTGTACAGATTGGCCATTCGGAGGTTGAAGAAGATAGGCGTGCGACTGAATTCAGTGCCATATGGTCTCAATACAGTCCACATAGCGTACCTAGCTTCTACAATAAGCCCTCTCCCCGAGTACCCTTTTCACGATATGGACTGCCACCGACGATGAGAGTGGGGTGGGAGGTTTATTAGACGGTTGACTACAGCATACCTTACTCAATCGGCGACTCTTCTCAACTCCTATTCACTTCATACAGGGCGACGAGGGCGGACCGGCGGTGGCTGCTGGGGCTAACGGCGCCTACTTCCAGTACGGCGTGATCGCCGGCAGCTTCCTGGGCTGCCAGTCGGGCTTCCCTCGCCTCTTCACCCGAGTCACCAACTACTGCAGCTTCCTGCAGTCCACCGTGGGAACCGCCGTCTGCACCACTGGCAACTGAGAGAGTGGGAGTGGCGGAGGATGGACGGTGACGCGAATTCTGCGATTTTCAATTCTCGATTATTGAGTTGCGAAAGTGACACTATTGACCGACGGAAGCGCTTACCTAAGGGTGTAATACTACAGGTATGGGTATAGGTACATTCATGTCGGGTGGCTGGAGTGACGCCAAATTTTGCGACCATTTGTCAAGTGAGATGCTGCTGCTGCAGTTCTGCTCTCGTGAATGAATTCGTATTTGTCCTGGTGACATACTGGCATTGGCCCACTAACAAGGGTTGGCAGAAGGCACTCTACAATTCGATGTGCAGTTGAGAAATCTGCCGTAGGCATGCTATTACACGGAATGGAACATTAGGTGTGAACTTCTGACTCTGAAGAAATCCTAACGCCTAACGCCACAGTTGCGCAACCTTCACAAGCCTTAGCCACTGTTTTCGTCAAAGACAAAGACTTGTAGGTCGACTGTAAACGTCGCACGTTTCGTCAGCTGACGATATGGCTCACAAAGGCTCTTTCTATTTTCATGCGTAAGACTGATCTCCGGCACAAAGAAGTTATTCAAAGTCGACATCGACGAGTTTGCTGATTTGTTCTGGCGTCAATTATGCAAGTTCTAAGGACGCAATACTCGCCTATGACCGACTACTATGACGAGCACCGTTGATTCGTCGAACACTGATTCACTTAGGTTCGCGTCCTACTTACCGACACCCTGTAGCCGACCACTCACACCAACCTTGTTGCGCTGTTTTGGACATTATTCACCAAGGTTGGCTTGCTCAGTCGCCTCTGGTCGTATCATCTTTCCAAACAAAGCCGCCCCCTGTTACAAGCCTGGTAAACCCGTTAGCGGCCACCCGAGTTGCGTCAGTTTGTACCCTGCACGAATCCCGAGAGAGTCAAGCGAAGTTGCGAAATTTCAACTGTCTAAGTCCTGCGCAATGAGGTTCCTTTTCCTGGTGGGATACTGCGTATGTCTGACCTTTGGCGCACTCAAGAAAGAACAGTCGGACGACCAGCCTCGCA
Organism: Linhomoeus sp. GSCO2_2; assembly: GCA_030248115.1. Taxonomy (NCBI): domain Eukaryota; kingdom Metazoa; phylum Nematoda; class Chromadorea; order Monhysterida; family Linhomoeidae; genus Linhomoeus; species Linhomoeus sp. GSCO2_2. The sequence continues at coordinate 47,057 of JASAMZ010011620.1, forward strand.
TCTTCGCTCTGCTGGTCGCCGGTTCGAACGGTTGGGGCAACTACAGACACCAGGTGAATGGGGCCCATGGGAATTGGGTTTGGTGAGACCTCGTGAAGTGCTTCGGTCCAACAACAGGAGCAGCACACACACAGATGTTTTGTTGGCGTGTGAAGTTTCGTCGGTTTCGACTGACATTGTCGTTTTCGTAGTGGAAGGAAGCGTGAATTAGTCTGCACATCTTCAGGCCGACATCTGTCACGCCTACCAGATCCTCCACGGTCACGGGGTGCCTGACTCCAACATTGTCGTCATGATGTACGACGACATCGCCAACAATCGCATGTGAGGCTATGCATGCAACAAACACAATGTATTCTAACTGTGCTACTGATTGAGTTTAGGAATCCGGACAAGGGCCAGATCATCAACAAGCCCCACGGGCACGACGTCTACCACGGTGTTCCCAAGGACTACACCAAAGACGTGAGCGGATCTCTGTTCATTGACTCATTCACGTTGTACACCTGTGGTGCCTAGAAGTACTGTTGACGTCCAGGATGTGACGCCTAAGAACTTCCTGAAAATCCTCTCCGGCGACGCCGAAGCGATGAAGGGAATCGGCAGCGGTAAGGTCATCAAGAGGTGAGCGGCTTTGATTATGCTAGTCGTCGGCATACATGTAGGATAGTCAGAACAAAAATTTTCACTTCCACAGCACCTCGAAGGACCACGTCTTCGTCTACTTCGCCGACCACGGCGCCGCTGGGCTGGTCGCCTTCCCCACCGAGGAACTGTTCGCCAAAGACTTGAACGAGACACTGTACGAGATGAACAGCCAGCAGAAGTTCAAGAAGGTTTCGCAGCTACCGTAACCTCTATCTAGTCCGACTCAGTCAGCTCTGGTGCAGCTTGATTAGCAGTATGACCATTTTCAGCTGGTGTTCTACATGGAGGCCTGCGAAAGTGGATCAATGTTCAAGGACCTGCTGCCCAAGGACATCAACAGTGGGTTTGGAACGCTTCGTTGCAACGACATTCAATTCACTATGTACTTAGAGCACTGCAGCACGACTCTTCCTTGTAACAATCAACCTCTATGGTTACAGTCTACGCGATGACGGCGGCCAACGACCACGAGAGCTCGTGGGGCTGCTACTGCGACAATCCCGAGCGCCTTCCCTGCCTGGGCGACCTCTTCTCCGTCGTCTGGATGGAGGACTCCGACAAGGTTTCAGTGTTCGGACTACTGGCTGACTGAGGTTGATGAGAAGCGGTGGCTTTAGTCTGAGATGCGCGAAGTATTCCGGATGTGGTGATGGTGGGCGGTGAGGTTGTAGGTAGCATATTGAGCTGGCGGATGGGCATCATTCTCGGCTAATTATCTATCCTACAGTAGTTCGGATTGCTCCTGCAGGAGAAGCTGAGCGAGGAGACCCTGCAGCACCAATTCGAGGTGACGAAGCGGCTGACGAACCGCAGTCACGTGCAGGAGTTCGGCGACCTCTCCATTCTTAGCATGAAGGTGGCCGACTTCCTGGGGCATAAGGACTCACAAGTCGTTCGTTCGAGTGCTCCGGGCAAGTCTGACGAGGTACATGCATTGCGGGGACAAGGAATAGTCGATCGATCACGAGAGAATTATCAGCGGCGTCTTATTGAACCACTGAAACTACACCACTTTTGCAGGCGCACAAGTCGGTGCTGGTCAAGAGTCGCGACATTCCCCTCTACCACCTGCGTCGGCAGTACTCGGAGTCGAACAGCTGGGCCCATCAGCAGGAGTTTGAGATGCGCAGAAGTCGACTGGAGGCGGTGGGTGGCAAGCGGAGCGACTGATCTTCTTGTCGCAATTTGCAGGTCATACTGTAGACGACTATTTCCCATGCTATTGCAGAAGCGCGCCATCGTCGACAGCTACGTGCAGGAGATTGTCTACGAGCTGGCCGCCTCGCCGCCCAAACGTCGCCGACTGCTCAACTCCCATCCCGCGAGACTGACCCATTTCGACTGCCACAAGGCCACCTTTAGCGCCTTCGGACAGAAGTGCTTCCGTCTCTCGGAGGTACGCTAAATACCGTAAATCATCCACTAAGCTCGCTAAGAGTTTAGGGAACTACTAGTATTGTCAACTCACAAAGGGACCGCCGTTTCTAGAACGAGTACGCGCTCAAGTATTCCTTCGTCTTCTTCAACCTCTGCCAGGAGGGCCTCCACGAGGACTACATCGTGCGCAAAATCGAGGAGATCTGCGGGGGAGACGGAAGCATTCTAACCGGCGCCGAATGAGGACGGCGACACTAGCTCACTCTGCTAGATACGCATGTCAAATTACCCTGAAAACTGGATGACCAATAGAAACTGAATTAACCGTATATCATCCAGTTAGCGCCCCCTCCTGACCCCGTCAGGAACAGCAGCCCGTCAGGAATGGGCGCTTGTCATAGATTTCAGGGCAGTCTCAGTTACCGAGTTACAGTTGTAATGTGCTTTCAGAGTTTTCCTTTCAACAGCTCAGAAAGTGTTTCAATTGCTGGTAACAGAATATTTTCTGTAATTACAAATGTGATAGTACGGCGGGTGTGAGATTTCAGCCTCAGCAACTGTTTCAGCTTTAGCTTCTACGTACGTACGTCTAAGTTACAAGTTCAGGTTTAGTTTTAGATGGTTTACTGGAACTGAAGCTACCGTATTTAGTTCAAGTTTCTGTTGGTCACCCTAGTAGAAAATGCAACACTGAACAACGACATCTGATTTTGATCAGAATGAATAAAGAACTTGACTTGTAACTAGTGTGAGACATCGACGATGCGATTGAATCGATGGGGACGGTACACCCACAGCGCGAAGTTCAGAGTGGCTGGCGCTAACAAAAGGAGGAACAGGCAACAGGACGCAACTACGTTCCATGCGCTTACTAATTGTAATTTATCTGTAATAGTTCAAACATTATGATGTCGAAACAATAGTGTGTTTTTGAACCGAATGCATTTCTATGGATGTATAGGTAGACATACAGCTCCTTTCGGAAGCATATAGTCCAAATCAATGCGACTTCACAAACGACTCTTTCATCATTCTTGACGCAACGCCGTGTGTAATTAGCACAATTGGAACGTACATATGTATGTAGCTTGGGTTCACAAATACAGCGCGGTTGTTTGCAAACCTATGTGTATGGACACCGACGACGGTTGGTGACAAACAAGCTTAGAGTAAAAACGGGGTACCCGATGATGGTTGATTGGCATCGCATAGTGTTTCGGACATTTGAGGAGTATATTCCATAGTGTGTCAGAATAGAAAGTTGAGCATTTTCTTCGTGGAGTTTCGCCGCAGTTACCTCGAGTTTCCAAAGAAAGTTTGTGTCATACTTGGGCAATCGATGCCTGTAAGGCGCATTGGTGGGTACTGATCCATAAATGGATCAGGAATGTTCGCCGCAGGTTCACTTTGGAATGAAGAGGGTCTAAATGGGACGACGCCCTTTTCTTTTGGGTCACAAATGCGGACGGCTACAGTACAGTTGCTGTAGATTGCAGAACCGCACAGTAATCACGATTGCCACATTCAGTTTTAGTTCGAATATATGGCAAAAACAAACGTTGCCGGACACATCCATATAAAAACCTTGCTAAATACTAGCCATTTGAAAATGTCGAAATTTGCCATATTAGACAAAACCTTAAAAATATCCCTAATTTCTTGAATTCTAAAATCTGAAACTACTTGCTAAATACTTGGCAGACTATGCTCGATACATCGGTGCAAAGAAGTTTTGAAATTTATGCCGTTTGAAATTGTCGAAATTTGGGAATGTTTTACAAAACACTTGAAAATATCCATAAATTCGGTAATTATAAAATTTGAAACAATTTGCTAAATACTTTTCAGACTATGCTTGATACATCGGTGCAAAGAAGTTTTGAAATTTAAGCCGTTTGAAATTGTCGAAATTTGTGAATTTTGACAAAACCCTTGAAAATATCCCTAATTTCGTTAATTATAATCTCTGAAACTATTTGCTAAATACTTGGCAGACTATGCTCGATACATCGGTGCAAAGAAGTCTTGAAATTTATGCCGTTTGAAATTGTCGAAATTTGGGAATTTTGACAAAACCCTTGAAAATATCCCTAATTTCGTGAATTCTAAAATCCTAAACTATGTCATAAATTCATCGCGTCTTATGCCCTTTCCATTTCAGCAAAAACTTTGCCGATACGACTTGCCAATAAAAGTGTCATTTTTGACATTTTCATATTTTAATTGTAAATATCTCGAATTAGCGAAATTAGCAACAGAAACAGACAACGGCACGTTACTCAGCGCATTCGACTCCATTGGGTGGCACTAACCGTCATGTCTAGTTTGTGACACACACACACACACACACACACACACACACACACACACACACACACACAGACAGACACACGAACGGACAATAGCGTCCGTATATATGTTGCAGTCAGCAGCCGTCTTCAGGCGATGGCCGTCTAGACGGCTATCGCCTGGTCGATCAGGCCGCGGCCGTCTTCTCGGGGAAAAGACGGCCATCGCCTGGTGCGTCAGGCGATGGCCGTCTTCTGCTCGAAAAGACGGCTATCGCCTGATGGACCAGTCAGCAGCCGTCTTCAAAATGAAAGCTGTCGCCAGCGCTAGCAGGGAAGGGGCACAGCAGGCCTGAGCCGGAGGTGAAGCAAATGGAGGAGTGTGCACCCCACTTACAGTTTGCACTAAAACTCTGTCGGCGTCGCGCCTGGCGGGTCTCAACTGAGGCTTAGCGCGACCACCAACTTCAGGGCGCGCTCCGCGCGCCCTGAAGTCGGTCACCGGTCGCGTTAAGCCTAAGTTTCGACCCGCCAGACTGCGACGCCGACTGACTCTTGTGCACTGTGGGCGCAGGGCGAGCCTAAGCATAGCCTGAACTGGAAGGAATATACTGTGCCAGAAACTGATCCAAAGAAAGAAAGACGGACATCGCCTGACGCATCAGGCGATTGCCGTCTAGACGGGCGCGGCCTGACGCATCAGGCGATCGCCGTCTAGACGGCCGCGGCCTGATGGACCAGGCGATAGCCGTCTAGACGGCCATCGCCTGAAGACGGCCATCGCCTGTGACATATATACTCGCCGCCCTGGGGGGCGGCGAAATAAATGCTAATCCCTCGACGGTTCACGAAAGAATACTCGCTGTTGTTCTAGCAAGCGTTCTTCTTGTTGTTGGTGTTATTGTTGATGACGTTGCTTTCGCTTCCTATTGTTGTTGCTCTTGTTCTTGCCGTCGTCGTCGCCGTTGTCGTTGTTGCTGTTGACGTTGTCGTCGTCGTTGGTGATGTGGTGATTGCGCGGCTTGATTCTCTGGTGGGCGGCCCGCAGTTCGTATCGGTTGATTGGGCGACCAGCAGCCGGCGTCACGTTCTTGGGGCCGACCAGGTTGGTGCGTCGGCATCCGAGCAGCGTGTCGAGTATGGCCCTTCGGCAGTCCTTCATCTTCCACAGGAACACGAAGATGTTCGACAGGGAGTTGACGCGCACCAACAAGTTGCAGTAGATGATCAGCTGCAAAGAAGCGCAAGCCACGGAAGCCCTGCGCAATTGAAAAGCAAAAGGGAGTGAAGGAACTTTTAAGTTCTGGGACGTATTATCAGTTGTGGGAGGCAGACCTCTGGCAAAAGGGGCCCTCCACCCCCCCCCCCCCCCCCCTCCCGCGCCGCACCCCCCCCCCCCCGCCCATCTCACCTATCTCCCCCCTCCCTCCCCGTCCTCCCCCCCCCCCCTCTCAAGTTGCTTCATTCGTTGTGCACAAACTAGCAAGTTCACGCTGCTCTGACTACCTCGGGTTCTCAAAACGTGTTTGAAACGTGTAAAATTGTTATCAGCGCTTTGTGACATGTATTGCAGCGCTGCAGGACAAGTCCGCGCTGATCATACGTCGATGCGGGCGACTCCGGCGAATCCCCGACTTTGGCGAATGACCAGCAGGGCGGAGAAGGGCAGCACGTGAAAGAAGAAGGTAAAGCAACAGATGACGCCCACGGCCACCGTCAGGCTGCGAAGAGCGCGCAGCTGCCTCTGCTGGGCCTGGAATGTAGGTTTGTAGATCTGACTGATCGCAGTACATCGCGGGCAGACGCTGCTCCTTCTTGCGCGCTCTTGGTCCGATGTGTTAGAGGGTAGCGACGACGGCGTCTCGGATGTCGATACATACAGTAGTACATCCTTGTGGAAGTGAGAAAAAGTTCGAGGCGGTTTTCCGACGAACCTGGCTGGCGTCCTTTGGTATGCGTCCGATGAAGCGGTTGTAGTTGGCCACGAGACAGACGTAGACGACGACGGAAAACACTCCGCCGGCCATCGCCACGGCGTCGGTGTAGCCGAACAGCCTGAAGGAAGGCCAGCGCGACAATTTGTTGGCTAAGTAGTCTTCTCGCTTGGACATTCTGTTTAGCTTATGTAGCTTGTAATAGGTACTTGCTGCATTTGCTTCTCACTTGCAATAGGTCAGAGTAACGCCTACAGCAAGCACCTACCAGACTGGAAACACTTGTGGGTGGGCGCAAGAGTGGAGCCCCGTCGGCTTGTTCAGGTAGCCGATCAGGATGGTTGCAGGCCAGCCGATGGCAAGATAGGCGAGCAGAGCCCCTATCAACCTCCACGCGTAACCTACGTCGAGTTTTAGGTAGCGGCTGTAGAAGGCGACAGCCATGAATCGGTCGCAGCTGACGTAGGCCAGCGAGTAGCCGATACAATGCTTCGACAGTAAAGCGAACGAGTGGAAAGGGCGTGCCAGAAGGCATGTCAGGCGCCACAGAGGCACCTCCACGATCCCCAGCCAGCATCTGAGGGCGAAGAGTGAATTACAGCGATCATCACGAGAGAACATGAAAGTTTGTGTAAAGATTTCAACAGGATTGCTCGCGTGATTCTCGAGATCTGAAGGCTTCATCGCATATTCGCGACTACTTTTGGAATACGCACGCACGCACGCACGCACGCACGCACGCACGCACGCACGCACGCACGCACGCACGCACGCACGCACGCTCGCTCGCACGCACGCACGCACGCACGCACGCACGCACGCACGCACGCACGCACGCACGCACGCACGCCCGCCCGCCCGCCCGCCCGCCCGCCCGCCCGCCCGCCCGCCCGCCCCCACGCCCGCCCGCCCCCCCGCCCCCCCGCCCGCACGCACGCACGCACGCACGCACGCACGCACGCACGCACGCACGCACGCACGCACGCTCGCTCGCACGCACGCACGCACGCACGCACGCACGCACGCACGCACGCACGCACGCACGCACGCACGCCCGCCCGCCCGCCCGCCCGCCCGCCCGCCCGCCCGCCCGCCCGCCCGCCCGCCCGCACGCACGCACGCACGCACGCACGCACGCACGCACGCCCGCCCTACGGGGGGCCCGCGCGCCCGCCCGCCCGCACGCACGCACGCACAGGATCGACGCCACTGACGTGATCATGTCGTAGCTGTACGTGGCGAAGGTGGGGAGTCCGTAGCTGATGTCGGAGATGACGATCAGCATGAGGACGAGAACCTCCTTGCGTTGACGAAGGCCGGCCGTCCGCATGACACTAATCAGGATCAGGCCGTTGAGCAGCACCATCAGCAGACCTTCGACGATGGCAATTCCACGGTGAAAAGCGCAGCCGCTGGCTGCCGTCATAGTTGTGGCATTCATCGATGAAACAGAGGGAGTGCCTCGGTACCACTACGCAAGGTACGGGACGCCGGTGGTGTGACGAATCCTGTGACCGTACGGATCCTGTGCCGACACAGGATTCGTGCGGCGAAACCGGTGACCACATGTACCTACCCCGTCAGTCTACGGCACTTCAGCTGCTTTGCAACCGTGTGACCAGATGGTAGACGAACTTAGAGGAGCGGAATGATTAGCAGTAGTGCATCCCCACCTTTGCCACTTTGCACTTCATTCGAATTCTCTGTCAAAGTATTGCCTGCATGGTGCATACATACTATGTACAGGCAATCACAACACAAACGGCAACGAGAGATTCGGTAATCGGTGAGAGAGTGAAAAGAAATTCATTCTCCAGTCCAGAATGACACTTCTTACTTGGTGAATAATCTGGACAGTGTTAATGCGAAGACGTAGGTTGTCATTAGAAATTGAGAACTGCAATGAATGGTCGTTCTCGAAACTGACCTGTGAGAGCTACATACAGGGTGGCCCACCGAAAACCCGTGCTCTTTGTCAGCTTATATCTCTTGCGTCTGTTCATCGATTTGGCTCAAATTTTCAGCGATTGTAGTGCATTAGCAAACTTAAGGATGTGCCAAGTTGCAGCTGTTTCACTGAACTGACGAGCAAGCTAGAGCGGGCAACACAAAGATCATCGATAATTCAAAGGCCGCGAAGCTGACAAATGCGCGTATGAGTGGCAATTTCGCTGGAACTTGTATCATACGTTAAGGTAGTTCTTCTCTACCTCGTGTTAAAATATCAGCTCGTTTGATACTGTACAGCGAAAGTTACAGTAGTTTTAGCTGCCGACATTACGCGCAATTTGGAGAACTCAGGAACTTTGACATCACGTTACTCACGCTATGGAGGTTGCAGCGACGTAAGACAAAAACTGTGAAACTCGGGATCACATCCTTTATCACATATCTAAAAATGAGCAAAATCAGAGAAGGTCATAATTTTTGTCGATTTTGTATGAACTCTCTCCAGGAAGGCATTTTCAGTGCTACGACAACGATGAACAAGCTAGAAAGCTGTAACTTCTGGTATCGTTAAGTTACACCTTAGACTATAATCGCTGAAAATTTTAGCCAATTCGAGCAATCCACGCTAGAGATACAAGCCAGCAAAGAGCACGGGTTTTGGGTGGGCCACCCTGTATAACCAAAGTACTTTAACAAAAGTAAACCCGAGCGTTGAAGCGCATGTCTGTGTCTGAAAGTAATAATCAACCGAAATACATTGTGGAAGGTAATTGTATTGAAACTACTACGAAGCCGTCAGTCAGGATCCGGACTGCATTAGGCAGCCAAACAGAGAACTAGAACTTTTGTACGGCCATTGGATTTGCCAGGAATGGGCCACAGAGTTCGTGCGCTTACACACTTACTCGGTCACAGGTTTCGTACGGTCACAGGATTGGTCACGACACCGGCTTTGTCTACTGTTAGTTCTACCGCTCTGCCAACTGGGTTCTGGGTTTGAGAAATCGATGCGACAATGGAACAAAAAAGTTCTGCGCAGTTCCAGTTGTCTCATATCTGGTTGCCAAGGCGGCACTTTGTTAATCAAGAAGGGATCTCATTTCCGCTTCTTTCATCCTCTGGCGGAGGCGATGCCCATGCCACGCACCCATTACGCTAGCTGCTGCATTCGCAACGACGTTTCTGAATCCACAAGTACGCAGCATTACATTTTCCCGTCTACCTCGAAGATGACACCTTTTGAAGAGATCGTTCGAACAACGCGTCGATCTGTGGGAAGCCGTTCACCTGTATTCGACAGCCGAGCGACGACAACGCGATGACGCAACGCAAACTTTGTCAAAACCGTGCTTATATGACGTCTTTCCTATCGTGTATGTACGTCTTGTCTCCGATGGGTCAATAGTTCGCCTGCAGACCTCCTACAGCACGTGCCTATACTGGGCAACGTTTGGTCGATTGGTCGCACTTGGAATTGGAAAAGGGGGCGCTGTGGAATATTCGACAAAATCCTTCACCTGCAATTTGCATTCATCTCGGAATTTGCATTCATCTCGGAATTTGCATTCATCTGAGCTGCGGTCTTCGAACCTTCTTCAGAGGGATTTCAAAGCTGCGGCTGTTTATGCGGACACACTTACTTCACCATGTCTATCTGCCATTTCGCGCATTTCGCATTAGTCCTGGGATTTACAATTCCCGATTTCCAGAATGTGACCCTCTATGTTAATAGATTACGTGTCTTGTTCAAGTACTGCTGCATCACTGTCTCGAACGAAGCCGCAAAACCTAAAGATCTGCAGTGCATTCTGGCAGCGCCGAGTGACGACCGCTGACTAACTCTCTTTCCCTCTGTTTCGCAAGCAGAAGAAAATATGCGATAGATAGCACACAACAATGATCCAAAAGGAAAATCGGTAATGTTAAGTACATCGATTAGACCAGGAGACGAGTTGGAGAAAATACTATACACACGTCGAGGTACCAGGCGACACGATGTGCTGCAAATCTAACGAACGCTTTTGAAGTGCAGACCGCGCGATATTAGGTACACTCCTGTCAACTCGATTTCAAAACAAACGTGCTTGCCGACAGATCTTCTTGGGAAACAATGCCATTAAACAGTTCAACAATCGTTTGTTACCGTTACCTACCCTACATTGTTCGTGCAACGTCATCTGCTAGTACATACTAGCGGCCTGGGTGCGCGCCTTAGGCGCGCGCGGAGAAAAGCCCTGCGCGGGCTCGCTTCGCTCGCCCGCTCCAGGCTTTTCGTCTCGCTCGGCGCTGCGCGCCTCGCTCGACAGCCGCCGCCTAACCTCTCATTTGCTTCACTGTGTGACAATATCTGCTTGGTTCGATTCCCGTGCTTGGAAGAAACTTTTGTTGACGGAAAGTTGTCATTTGCGGATTTGTTGCGCAACGTGCTGAACTCTGTAAAGTTGCACACTTGCTACCCTATCATGCTGTCATATTGCCTTCCATGCATCACCTTCCATGCGGCCTCCACTGTCTATAGCGAAATTAAAAAATTTGAATTTTCTCACTTACAGTATGCCTACGCGCGACGTGGCTTGGGTTGCGAAGTTGCACATTGACAACCCTACACACCCGGCATACCATCCGCTTTGCCCGCCTTTCCAAAGAGGCCCCACTGTCTAGGGCGAAATTCAAAAATTTGAATTTTCTCGCCTACAGTAGCCTTTCCCGCGTAACGGACCAGTTTCGGCACGCCTCCGGCCCAGGCCCAGGGCAGCGCCCCATAGCTGGGATCGGTCCGCCGGGCCAGTCTGGCGGGCTGATTGTGTACGACACGCAGACAGACACACAACCGGCGATTAAGGGGAGGAACTAGCGGCCTGGGCGCGCGCCTTCGGCGCGCGCGGAGAAAAGCCCTGCGCGGGCTCGCTTCGCTCGCCCGCTCCAGGCTTTTCGTCTCGCTCGGCGCTGCGCGCCTCGCTCGACAGCCGCCGTCCCACTTCTTTGTTTCACTGTATGACAATATCTACTTGGTTCGAATCCCTTGCGTGGAAGGAAGTTTTGTTGATGTAAAATTATCATTTGCGGATTTTTTTACCAATGTGCTAAACTCAGTGTAGTTGTACACTTACTACCCTATCCTATTATCATATTGGTTTACACGCAATACCTTCCATGCGGTCTCCACAGTCTATAGCGAAATTCAAAAATTTGAATTTTCTCACTTACAGTATGTCTGCGCGCGTCGTGGCTGCATGCGTGAAGTTGCACATTGTCCCCCCTACACACCCAGGATACCAACCGCCTTGCCCGCCCGTCCAAGCAGGCTGCACTGTCTGGAGCGAAATTCAAAAATTTAGATTTTCTCACTTACAGTACACCGCAACGCGTCGTGGCCGGGTGCGTGAAGTTGCACATTACCCACCTTACACACCCAGGATGCCAACCGCCTTGCCCGCCCTTCCAAGCAGGCTGCACAGTCTATAGCAAAATTCAAAAATTTGAATTTCGTCACTTACAGTATGCCTACTCGCGACGTGGCTGGGCGCGTAAAGTTGCACATTGCCTACCCTACACACCTGACATACCAACCGCTTCGCCCGCCTTTCCAAGCGTGCTCCACGGTCGTCTCGGAAATTCAAAAATTTGAATTTTCTCGGCTACAGTAAGCTTTTTCGCGTAACGGACCAGTTTCGGCAAATCTGCGGGACCACCCAAGGGTAGCGCCCCATAGGTCGCCAGGGTATACGGGCCCAGTCGGGCGGGACGATTGGGGGAAAGGCGGTCACAAACAGACAACCAGGGATTAAGGGGAGGAACTAGCGGCCTGGGCGCGCGCCTTCGGCGCGCGCGGAGAAAAGCCCTGCGCGGGCTCGCTTCGCTCGCCCGCTCCAGGCTTTTCGTCTCGCTCGGCGCTGCGCGCCTCGCTCGACAGCCGCCGACTCACTTGCCTTTTGTTTCACTGTATGACAATATATACTTGGTTCGAACCCCTTGCGTGGAAGGAAGTTTTGTTGATGTAAAATTATCATTTGCGAATTTTTTTCCCAATGTGCTGAACTCTGTGTAGTTGCACACTTACTACCCTATCCTGCTGTCATATTGGTTTACACGCAATACCTTCCATGCGATCTCCACAGTCTATAGCGAAACAGAAAAATTTGAATTTTCTCGCTTACAGTATGCTTGCGCGCGTCGTGGCCATGTGCGTAAAATTGCATATTGACCACCCTACACAACCAGGATACCAACCGCCTTGCCCGCCCTTCCAAGCAGGCTCCACCGTCTAGAGCGAAATTCAAAAATTCGAATTTTCTCATTTACAGTATACCGTACAGCATCGTGGCTGGGCGCGTGAAGTTGCACATTGCCCACCCTACACACCCGGCATACCAGCCGCTTCGCCCGCCTTTCCAAGGAGGCTCCACTGTCTTGAGCGAAATTCAAAAATTTGAAATTTCTCGCCTACCGTAGGCTTTCCCGCGTAACGGACCAGTTTCGGCACGCCTCCGGCCCAGGTCCAGGGCAGCGCCCCATAGCTGGGATCGGTCCGCCGGGCAAGTCGGGCGGGGTGATTGTGGGCGACAGACAAACAGACAGACAGACAGACAACTGGCGATTAAGGGGGAGAACTAGCGGCCTGGGCGCGCGCCTTCGGCGCGCGCGGAGAAAAGCCCTGCGCGGGCTCGCTTCGCTCGCCCGCTCCAGGCTTTTCGTCTCGCTCGGCGCTGCGCGCCTCGCTCGACAGCCGCCGCCTAACCTCTCATTTCCTTCACTGTGTGACAATATCCGCTCGGTTCGATTCCCGTGCTTGGAAGAAACTTTTGTTGATGCAAAAGTTATCATTTGCGGATTTTTTGCGCAACGTGCTAAACTCTGTGAAGTTGCACACTTGCTACCCTATCATGCTGTCATGTTGCCTTCCATGCATCACCTTCCATGCGGCCTCCACTGTCTATAGCGAAAATCAACAATTTGAATTTTCTCACTTACAGTATGCCTACGCGCGACGTGGCCGGATGCGTGAAGTTTCACATTGCCCACCCTACACACCCAGGATACCAACCGCCTTGCCCGCCCTTCCAAGCAGGCTCCACTGTCTAGAGCGAAATTCAAAAATTTGAATTTTCTCACTTACAGTACACCGCAGCGCGTCGTGGCCGGGTGCGTGAAGTTGCACATTACCCACCTTACACACCCAGGATACCAACCGCCTTTCCCGCCCTTCCAAGCAGGCTCCACTGTCTAGAGCGAAATTCAAAAATTTGAATTTTCTCGCCTACAGTAGCCTTTTCCGCGTAACGGACCAGTTTCGGCAAATCAGTGGGCCCGCCCCAGGGCAGCGCCCCATAGGTCGCCAGGGTATACGGGCCCAGTCGGGCGGGACGATTGGAGCAAACAGAATCACAGACAGACAACCAGGGATTAAGGGGTAGAACTAGCGGCCTGGGCGCGCGCCTTCGGCGCGCGCGGAGAAAAGCCCTGCGCGGGCTCGCTTCGCTCGCCCGCTCCAGGCTTTTCGTCTCGCTCGGCGCTGCGCGCCTCGCTCGACAGCCGCCGACTCACTTGCCTTTTGTTTCACTGTATGATGATATCTGCTCGGTTCGATTCCCTTACTTGGAACAAATTTTTGTTGATCGAAAATGTATCATTTGCTGATATTTTGCGCAACGTTCTAAACTCTGTGCAGTTGCACACTTGCTACCCTATCATGCTGTCACATTGCCATCCATGCATGACCTTCCATACGGCCTCCACAGTCTATAGTGAAATTAAAAAATTTGAATTTTCTTACTTACAGTATGCCTGCGCGCGTCGTGGCTAGGCGCGTGGAGTTGCACATTGCCTACCCTACACAGCTGGCATACCAACTGCTTCGCCCGCCTTTTCAAGCGCGCTCCACGGTCGTCTGAGAAATTCAAAAATTTGAATTTTCTCGGCTACAGTAGGCTTTCTCGCGTAACGGACCAGTTTCGACACATCTGTGGGCCTGACCCAGGGTAGCGCCCCATAGACCGGGTTGGCCTACGGGCCCAGTCGGGCGGGACGGTTGGATCAAACATAGTCACAGACAGACAACCGGCGATTAAGGGGGAGAACTAGCGGCCTGGGCGCGCGCCTTCGGCGCGCGCGGAGAAAAGCCCTGCGCGGGCTCGCTTCGCTCGCCCGCTCCAGGCTTTTCGTCTCGCTCGGCGCTGCGCGCCTCGCTCGACAGCCGCCGTCTCATTTCTCTTCGCTTCACTGTGTGACAATATCGGCTTGGTTCGAATCCGCCGTTTGGAAGAAACTTTTGTTGATGCAAAAGTTATTATTTGCGGATTTTTTGCGCAACGTGCTAAACTCTGTGAAGTTGCACACTTGCCACCCTATCATGCTGTCATATTGCCTTCCATGCATCACCTTCCATGCGGCCTCCACTGTCCATAGCGAAATTTAAAAATTCGAATTTTCTCATTTACAGTATACCGTACAGCGTCGTGGCTGGGCGCGTGAAGTTGCACATTGCCCACCCTACACACCCGGCATACCAGCCGCTTCGCCCTCCTTTCCAAGGAGGCTCCACTGTCTTGAGCGAAATTCAAAAATTTGAATTTTCTCACCTACAGTAGGCTTTCTCGCGTAACGGACCAGTTTCGGCAAATCAGTGGGCCCGCCCCGGGGTAGCGCCCCATAGGTCGGGCACGCCTACAGGCCCGGTCGGGCGGGACGATTGGAGGACACGGAATCACACACAACCGGCGATTAAGGGGAGGAACTAGCGGCCTGGGCGCGCGCCTTCGGCGCGCGCGGAGAAAAGCCCTGCGCGGGCTCGCTTCGCTCGCCCGCTTCAGGCTTTTCGTCTCGCTCGGCGCTGCGCGCCTCGCTCGACAGCCGCCGCTTAACCTCCACTGTGTGACAATATCTGCTTGGTTCGATTCCCGTGCTTGGAAGAAACTTTTGTTGATGCAAAACTTATCATTTGCGGATCTTTTGCGCAACGTGCTAAACTCTGTATAGTTGCACACTTGCTACCCTATCGTGCTGTCATATTGGTTTCCACGCATGACCTTCCATGCGGCCTCCACAGTCTATAGCGAAATTCAAAAATTTGAATTTTCTCACTTACAGTATACCCTACAGCGTCGTGGCTGGGTGCGTGAAGTTGCACATTGCCCACCCTACACACCCTGCATACCAGCCGCTTCGCCCGCCTTTCCAAGGAGGCTCCACTATCTTGAGCGAAACTCAAAAATTTGAATTTTCTCGCCTACCGTAGGGTTTCCCGCGTAGCGGACCAATTTCGGCTCGCCTCCGGCCCAGGCCCAGGGCAGCGCCCCATAGCTGGGATCGGTCCGCCGGGCCAGTCGGGCGGGCTGATTGGGGCCGACAGACAGACAGACAACCGGCGATTAAGGGGTAGAACTAGCGGCCTGGGCTTTGCTCGCTTCGCTCAAGCTTCGCTCGCCCGCTCCAGGCTTTTCGTCTCGCTCGGCGCTGCGCGCCTCGCCCGACAGCCGCCGACTCCCTTGCCTTTTGTTTCACTGTATGATGATATCTGCTCGGTTCGATTCCCTTGCTTGGAACAAATTTTTGTTGATGGAAAATCTATCATTTGCGGATTTTTTGCGTAACGTGGTGAACTTTGTATAGTTGCACACCTATTACCCTATCTTGTTATCACATTTGTTTCCACGCACAACCTTCCATGTGACCTCCACAGTCTATGGCGAAATTTAAAAATTTGAATTTTCTTACTTACAGTATGCCCACGCGCGGCGTGGCTGAGCGTGTGAAGTTACACATTGCCTGCTCTACACACCTGGCATACCAACCGCTTCGCCCGCCTTTCCAAGCGTGCTCAACGGTCGTCTGAGAAATTCAAAAATTTGGATTTTCTCGGCTACAGTAGGCTTTCTCGCGTAACGGACCAGTTTCGGCACATCAGTGGCACTGACCAAGGGTAGCGCCCCATAGGTCGGGCCGGCCTACGGGCCCAGTCGGGCGGGACGATTGGATCAAACATAGTCACAGACACACAACCAGCGATTAAGGGGGAGAACTAGCGGCCTGGGCGCGCGCCTTCGGCGCGCGCGGAGAAAAGCCCTGCGCGGGCTCGCTTCGCTCGCCCGCTCCAGGCTTTTCGTCTCGCTCGGCGCTGCGCGCCTCGCTCGACAGCCGCCGACTCACTTCTCTTTACTGTGTGACAATATCCGCTTGGTTCAATTCCCGTGCTTGGAAGAAACTTTTGTTGATGCAAAAGTTATCATTTGCGGATTTTTTGCGCAACGTGCTAAACTCTGTGAAGTTGCACACTTGCTACCCTATCATGCTGCGTATTGCCTAACATGCATCACCTTCCAGGCGCTTCTACTGTCTAGAGCGAAAATCAAAAATTTGAATTTTCTCACTTACAGTAAGCCTACGCGCGTCGTGACCGGATGCGTGAAGTTTCACATTGTCCACCCTACACACCCAGGATACCAACCGCCTTGCCCGCCTTTCCAAGCAGGCTCCACTGTCTGGGGCGAAATTCAAAAATTTGAATTTTCTCACTTACAGTAAGCCTACGCGCGTCGTGACCGGATGCGTGAAGTTGCACATTGTCCACCCTACACACCCAGGATACCAACCGCCTTGCCCGCCCGTCCAAGCAGGCTCCACTGTCTGGAGCGAAATTCAAAAATTTAAATTTTCTCACTTACAGTACACCGCAGCGCGTCGTGACCGGATGCGTGAAGTTGCACATTGTCCACCCTACACACCCAGGATACCAACCGCCTTGCCCGCCCGTCCAAGCAGGCTCCACTGTCTGGAGCGAAATTCAAAAATTTAAATTTTCTCACTTACAGTACACCGCAGCGCGTCGTGACCGGGTGCGTGAAGTTGCACATTACCCACCTTACACACCCAGGATACCAACCGCCTTGCCCGCCCTTCCAAGCAGGCTGTACTGTCTAGAGCGAAATTCAAAAATTTGAATTTTCTCTCCTACAGTAGCCTTTTCCGCGGCCCCATAGCTGGGATCAGCCCGCCGGGCCAGTCTGGAGATCTCGCTTGCCGCCCGTACAGACTCACAGACAACCAGGGATTAATGGGAAGAACTAGCGGCCTGGGCGCGCGCCTTCGGCGCGCGCGGAGAAAAGCCCTGCGCGGGCTCGCTTCGCTCGCCCGCTCCAGGCTTTTCGTCTCGCTCGGCGCTGCGCGCCTCGCTCGACAGCCGCCGACTCACTTGCCTTTTGTTTCACTGTATGATGATATCTGCTCGGTTCGATTCCCTTGCTTGGAACAAATTTTTGTTGATGGAAAATTTATCATTTGTGGATTTTTGCGTAGCGTGCTAAACTCTGTGCAGTTGCACACATGCTACCCTATCATGCTGTCATGTCGGCTTCCACGCATGACCTTCCATGCGGCTTCCATAGTCTATAGCGAAATTTAATAATTTGAATTTTCTCTCTTACAGTATACCTACGCGCGGCGTGGCTAGCCTCGTAAAGTTGCACATTGCCTACCCTACACCACTGACATACCAACCGCTTCGCCCGACTTTCCAAGCGCGCTCCACGGTCGTTTCGGAAATTCAAAAATTTGAATTTTCTTGGCTACAGTAAGCTTTCTCGCGTAACGGACCAGTTTCGGCAAATCTGCGGGACCACCCAAGGGTAGCGCCCCATAGGTCGCCAAGGTTTACGGGCCCAGTCGGGCGGGACGATTGGGGGAAACAGACAGACAGACAGACAGACAACCGGCGATTAAGGGGTAGAACTAGCGGCCTGGGCGCGCGCCTTCGGCGCGCGCGGAGAAAAGCCCTGCGCGGGCTCGCTTCGCTCGCCCGCTCCAGGCTTTTCGTCTCGCTCGGCGCTGCGCGCCTCGCTCGACAGCCGCCGTCTCATTTCTCTACGTTTCACTGTGTGACAATATCGGCTTGGTTCGAATCCGCCAGTTAGAAGAAACTTTTGTTGATGGAAAATTTATCATTTGGGATTTTTTGCGCAGCGTGCTAAACTCTGTGCAGTTGCACACTTGCCACCCTATCGTGCTGTCATATTGGTTTCCACGCATGACCTTCCATGCGGCCTCCACAGTCAATATCGAAATTCAAAAATTTGAATTTTCTCACTTACAGTATGCTTACGCGTGGCGTAGCTAGGCGCGTAAAGTTGCACATTGCCTACCCTACACATCTGGCATACCAACCGCTTCTCATGCCTTTCCAAGCGCGCTCCACGGTCGTCTCGGAAATTCAAAAATTTGAATTTTCTCACTTACAGTATGCCTACGCGCGGCGTGGCTAGGCGCGTAAAGTTGCACATTGCCTACCCTACACACCTGACATACCAACCGCTTCGCCCGCCTTTCCAAGCGCGCTCCACGGTCGTCTCGGAAATTCGAAAATTTGAATTTTCTCTGCTACAGTAGGCTTTTTCGCGTAACGGACCAGTTTCGGCAAATCTGCGGGACCACCCAAGGGTAGCGCCCTATAGGTCGACAGGGTGTGTGGGCCCAGTCGGGCGGGACGATTGGGGGAAACAGAATCACAGACAGACGCACAGACACACAACCGGGGATTAAGGGGGAGAACTAGCGGCCTGGGCGCGCGCCTTCGGCGCGCGCGGAGAAAAGCCCTGCGCGGGCTCGCTTCGCTCGCCCGCTCCAGGCTTTTCGTCTCGCTCGGCGCTGCGCGCCTCGCTCGACAGCCGCCGCCTAACCTCTCATGTGCTTCACTGTGTGACAATATCTGCTGGGTTCGATTCCCGTGCCTGGAAGAAACTTTTGTTGATGGAAAGTTATCATTTGCGGATTTTCTGCGCAACGTGGGAAAGTCTGTGAAGTTGCACACTTGCTACCCTATCATGCTGTCATATTGCCTTCCATGCATGACCTTCCATGCGGCCTCCGCAGTCTATAGCAAAATTAAAAAATTTGAATTTTCTCACTTACAGTATGCCTACGCGCGGCGTGGCTAGGCGCGTAAAGTTGCTCATTGCCTACCCTACACACCTGACATACCAACCGCTTCGCCCGCCTTTCTAAGCGGGCTCCCCGGTCGTCTCGGAAATTCAAAAATTCAAATTTTCTCGGCTACAGTAAGCTTTCCCGCGTAACGGACCAGTTTCGGCAAATCTGCGGGCCCGCCCCAGGGTAGCGCCCCATAGGTCGCCAGGGTATACGGCCCCAGTCGGGCGGGACGATTGGAGCAAACGGAATCACAGACTCACAGCCAGGGATTAAGGGGAGGAACTAGCGGCCTGGGCGCGCGCCTTCGGCGCGCGCGGAGAAAAGCCCTGCGCGGGCTCGCTTCGCTCGCCCGCTCCAGGCTTTTCGTCTCGCTCGGCGCTGCGCGCCTCACTCGACAGCCGCCGGACTCACTTGCCTTTTGGTTCACTGTATGATGATATCTGCTCGGTTCGATTCCCTTGCTTGGAACAAATTTTTGTTGATGGAAAATTTATCATTTGCAGATTTTTTGCGCAACTTGCTAAACTCTGTGAAGTTGCACACTTGCTACCCTATCATGCTGTAATATTGTCTTCCATGTATCACCTTCCATGCAGCCTCCACAGTCTATGGCGAAATTCAAAAATTTGAATTTTCTCACTTACAGTATGACTACCCGTGGCATGGCTGGGCGTGTGGAGTTGCACATTGCCTACCCTACATAGCTGGCATACCAACCGCTTCGCCCGCCTTTCCAAGCGCGCTCCACGGTCGTCTCAGAAATTCAAAAATTCGAATTTTCTCGGCTACAGTAGGCTTTCCCGCGTAACGGACCAGTTTCGGCAAATCTGTGGGCCCGCCCCAGGGTAGCGCCCCATAGGTCGCCAGGGTATACGGGCCCAGTCGGGCGGGACGATTGGAGCAAACAGAATCACAGACAGACTCACAGACAACCGGCGATTAAGGGGTAGAACTAGCGGCCTGGGCGCGCGCCTTCGGCGCGCGCGGAGAAAAGCCCTGCGCGGGCTCGCTTCGCTCGCCCGCTCCAGGCTTTTCGTCTCGCTCGGCGCTGCGCGCCTCGCCCGACAGCCGCCGCCCTTCACTGTGTGACAATATCTGCTTGGTTCGATTCCCGTGCTGGGAAGAAACCTTTGTTGATGGAAAAGTTATCATTTGCGGATTTTTTGCGCAACGTGCTAAACTCTGTGAAGTTGCACACTTGCTACCCTATCATGCTGTCATATTGCCTTCCATGCATCACCTTCCATGCGGCCTCCACAGTCTATGGTGAAACTCGGCATACCAATCGCTTCGCCCGCCTTTCCAGTCGTGCTCCACTGTCGTCTCAGAAATTCAAAAAGTCGAATTTTCTCGGCTACAGTAGGCTTTCTCGCGTAACGAACCAGTTTCGGCACGCCTCCGGCCCAGCCCCAGGGCAGCGTCCCATAGCTGGGATCGGTCCGCCGGGCCAGTCTGGCGGGGTGATTGTGTACGACACGCAGACAGACAGACACACAACCAGGGATTAAGGGGTAGAATGGTATAATGTAGCTACAATATACCTAACGTAACCCCGCACCAGTAGTCACTACTAGCCGTTCCTTCCTGTTGCAGAAGAATTCCTGAGACCTGAATACCATGGAATGTAGTCGTCAATGGCCGTAATGTCCGGTTGCATGATCTGTCCTGTTCAAGGTCTGTCCGTTGCAAGGTGTGTCCTGTTGCAAGGTCTGTCCTGTTGCAAGATTCGTCCTGTTGCAAGATCTGTCCTGTTGCAAGATTTGTCCTGTTGCAAGATTTGTCCTGTTGCAAGATTTGTCCTGTTGCAAGATTTGTCCTGTTGCAAGATTTGTCCTGTTGTAAGATCTGTCCTGTTGCAAGATTTGTCCTGTTGCAAGGTTTGTCCTGTTGCAAGATTTGTCCTGTTGCAGGGTCTGTCCTGTTGCAGGATCTGTCCTGTTGCAAGATCTGTCCTGTTGCAGGGTCTGTCCTGTTGCAAGATTTGTCCTGTTGTAAGATCTGTCCTGTTGCAGGGTCTGTCCTGTTGCAAGATCTGTCCTGTTGCAAGATCTGTCCTGTTGCAGGGTCTGTCCTGTTGCAAGATTTGTCCTGTTGAAAGATCTGTCCTGTTGCAAGATCTGTCCTGTTGCAAAATCTGTCCTGTTGCAAGGTCTGTCCTGTTGCGTCAAGGTCTGTCCTGTTGCGTCAAGGTCTGTCCTGTTGCAAGATATGTCCTGTTGCAAAATTTGTCCTGTTGCAAGATTTGTCCTGTTGCAGGGTCTGTCCTGTTGCAAGATTTGTCCTGTTGCAAGATCTGTCCTGTTGCAGGGTCTGTCCTGTTGCAAGATTTGTCCTGTTGTAAGATCTGTCCTGTTGCAAGATTTGTCCTATTGCAAGGTTTGTCCTGTTGCAAGATTTGTCCTGTTGCAGGGTCTGTCCTGTTGCAAGATCTGTCCTGTTGCAAGATCTGTCCTGTTGCAGGGTCTGTCCTGTTGTAAGATTTGTCCTGTTGTAAAATCTGTCCTGTTGCAGGTCCTGTTGCAAGATCTGTCCTGTTGCAAGATCTGTCCTGTTGCAGGGTCTGTCCTGTTGCAAGATTTGTCCTGTTGTAAGATCTGTCCTGTTGCAAGATCTGTCCTGTTGCAAAATCTGTCCTGTTGCAAGGTCTGTCCTGTTGCGTCAAGGTCTGTCCTGTTGCGTCAAGGTCTGTCCTGTTGCAAGATCTGTCCTGTTGCAAAATTTGTCCTGTTGCAAGATTTGTCCTGTTGCAAGATTTGTCCTGTTGCAAAATCTGTCCTGTTGGAAGGTCTGTCCTGTTGCAAGACGTGTCCTGTTGCAAAATGTGTCCTGTTGCAGGTCTGTCCTGTTGCGAGCCAATGGCGCTGGTCGCCTCGCGCGACCATCCTGTTGCCACGTCTGTCCTGTTGCAAGATCTGTCCTGTTGTCCTGTTGCAGAAAGTCTGTCCTGTTGCAAGCCAACAGTGCTGACTGCCTCGCGAACGCGCCGTACAAAGCACCACGCAAAACAATGATAGAAAGCGGGCATATTTCCCGGTTGCAAGATCTGTCCTGTTGCAAAATTTGTCCTGTTGCAAGATTTGTCCTGTTGCAGGGTCTGTCCTGTTGCAAGATTTGTCCTGTTGCAAGATCTGTCCTGTTGCAGGGTCTGTCCTGTTGCAAGATTTGTCCTGTTGTAAGATCTGTCCTGTTGCAAGATTTGTCCTGTTGCAAGGTTTGTCCTGTTGCAAGATTTGTCCTGTTGCAGGGTCTGTCCTGTTGCAAGATCTGTCCTGTTGCAAGATCTGTCCTGTTGCAGGGTCTGTCCTGTTGTAAGATTTGTCCTGTTGTAAGATCTGTCCTGTTGCAGGTCCTGTTGCAAGATCTGTCCTGTTGCAAGATCTGTCCTGTTGCGTCAAGGTCTGTCCTGTTGCGTCAAGGTCTGTCCTGTTGCAAGATCTGCCCTGTTGCAAAATTTGTCCTGTTGCAAGATTTGTCCTGTTGCAAGATTTGTCCTGTTGCAAAATCTGTCCTGTTGGAAGGTCTGTCCTGTTGCAAGACGTGTCCTGTTGCAAAATGTGTCCTGTTGCAGGTCTGTCCTGTTGCGAGCCAATGGCGCTGGTCGCCTCGCGCGACCATCCTGTTGCCACGTCTGTCCTGTTGCAAGATCTGTCCTGTTGTCCTGTTGCAGAAAGTCTGTCCTGTTGCAAGCCAACAGTGCTGACTGCCTCGCGAACGCGCCCGTACAAAGCACCACGCAAAACAATGATAGAAAGCGGGCATATTTCCCGGTTGCAAGATCTGTCCTGTTGCAAAATTTGTCCTGTTGCAAGATTTGTCCTGTTGCAGGGTCTGTCCTGTTGCAAGATTTGTCCTGTTGCAAGATCTGTCCTGTTGCAGGGTCTGTCCTGTTGCAAGATTTGTCCTGTTGTAAGATCTGTCCTGTTGCAAGATTTGTCCTGTTGCAAGGTTTGTCCTGTTGCAAGATTTGTCCTGTTGCAGGGTCTGTCCTGTTGCAAGATCTGTCCTGTTGCAAGATCTGTCCTGTTGCAGGGTCTGTCCTGTTGTAAGATTTGTCCTGTTGTAAGATCTGTCCTGTTGCAGGTCCTGTTGCAAGATCTGTCCTGTTGCAAGATCTGTCCTGTTGCAAAATCTGTCCTGTTGCAAGGTCTGTCCTGTTGCGTCAAGGTCTGTCCTGTTGCGTCAAGGTCTTTCCTGTTGCAAGATCTGTCCTGTTGCAAAATCTGTCCTGTTACAAGATTTGTCCTGTTGCAAGATTTGTCCTGTTGCAAAATCTGTCCTGTTGGAAGGTCTGTCCTGTTGCAAGACGTGTCCTGTTGCAAAATGTGTCCTGTTGCAGGTCTGTCCTGTTGCGAGCCAATGGCGCTGGTCGCCTCGCGCGACCATCCTGTTGCCACGTCTGTCCTGTTGCAAGATCTGTCCTGTTGTCCTGTTGCAGAAAGTCTGTCCTGTTGCAAGCCAACAGTGCTGACTGCCTCGCGAACGCGCCGTACAAAGCACCGCGCAAAACAATGATAGAAAGCGGGCATATTTCCCGGTTGCAAGATCTGTCCTGTTGCAAGATTTGTACTGTTGCAAATCTGTCCTGTTGCAAAGGTTTGTCCTGTTGCGATCAACGTCTGTACTGTTGCAGCGTCCTGTTGCAGAAAGTCTGTCCTGTTGCAAGCTAATGGCGCTGACTGCCTCGCGAACGCGCCGTACAAAGCGGCGCGCAAAACAAATGCTGGAGAGCGGGCCGATTGTCCTGTTGCAAAATCTGTCCTGTTGCAAGCGAAATAGTCGCTGAAGCGGCTAGAATTGCCTGCGCGAGCATTGTCGTACTGTTCGGCTCTGTTGCAATTGCACATTGCAAGGTTCTCTGCTGTACCGCGCACTGCCGCACTGTTCGCTTTTGCAAGGCTCTGCTACCGTGCATTGCCGTACTTTTCAGGCAAAGCCTGCGTTGAAGGCAGGCAGCAACAGGCGACGCTGGCCGTGCAACGATTGACTCTCCGCGGTCGATCGATCGAAGCGAGCGAGCTTCTCTGCGGGACTGCACTGGCGTCCTGCTGGCTTCCTGGCGCGCGCGTGCTGAAGCGTCGCGTGGCGAAGTGCTAGCGAGGCAAGCGTGTGCTGAAGCGTCGCGTGGCGAAGTGCTAGGGAGGCAAGCGTACTCGGACGGACGGACAAAAGGCCTCTTTGGCATAGTAATGCAGATATAAACTGATTTAGTTTCAGCTTCAGTTTCAGTACCAGTCTTCAAGTTTCAGCTTTAGTTTCAGTACCAGTTTTCATCTTAGTTTCAGTTTTAGTTTCAAAAAAATATTTTGAGTCTCAGTTTCAGTGATTGAAACTGAGTTTTGGTATAAAGTACGCTGCTCACATCCAAGGTTTAAACTAGTTTCAGTAGTGCGTACTAAAACAAGCTTTAGTACTGCACTAATGCTGATCCCTTTTGTGAAGTTTCAGCTTGAGTTTCAGTTCAAATACATATGGCTGACCATTTTAGTTCCAGTTTCAGTTTTAATAACACTATATTGAAACTGAAACTAAAACTAGTTTTAGTTTCTACGGTCACCCCTGAACCGCACAAAGGTATTCAACAAGTACAGCACGTCCGACTGCCGGTAATGTGGGAAACGACCTATGACGAGCCCATCAATGCGGTGACGACGGATCATGAATGGTACGTACATATGGTAGGTACATACATCTAGAATCTAGTCTTGCTGTTGTTCTGACTGTCGTTCTTGCTGTTCGCGTTGTACTCGTGTTTCTGGTGGTGGTCGTCGTCGTGTGCGGGGTGATGGTTGCGAGACGCGATCACATGTACAGCGACTCGCGGCTCGGGTCGATTCATCGCGCTGGCAGCGAACTTGGCCACGTTCTTGGGCGCCACCAGGTTTGTGTGTCGGCATCCGAGCAGCGTGTCGAGTATGGCCCGCCGACAATCCTTCATCTTCCACAGGAAGACGAAGATGTTCGACAGGGAGTTGACGCGCACCAGCAGGTAGCAGTAGATGATCAGCTGCAAGGGGAAGTAGGGACGCTTTGCGACTCTGCCTTTGCTACTTATATGGCGCAGTGTAGCAGAGCGCGCGGCCCCCGTGAATATACGCACGTCCATGGAGGCGATTCCGCCGAGTCGGCTGGCCAGCAGAGCCGAGAAGGGCAGTACGTGAAAGAGGAGCGTGAAGCAGCATATGACGCCCACCACCACCGTGAGGTTGTGTAGGGCGCGCAGCTGCCTCTGCTGGGCCTGCAGTATGAAAGGCCGATCATGATTCGCCCACAGGGTGTAGGGTGCCGTACTGTCATTTGCCACTTGCCAAGTACAGTAGCTATTCTTTACGGGCTGCGAACCTGGCTGGCGTCCTTGGGGATGCGACCGATGAAGCGGTTGTAGTTGGCCACGAGGCAGACGTAGACGACGACGGAGAAGACGCCGCCGACTATCGCCACGGCGTCGGTGTAGTTGAACAGCCTGAAGAAAGACCAGGGTTTTAGCGCGCTTATAACAGCAGATTAACTAACTTCTTTATGTCATTCTTCCCCTTAATCCCCGGTTGTGAGTCTGTCTGTCTGTCTGTCTGTGATTCCGTTTCCCCCAATCATCCCGCCCGACTGGGCCCGTATACCATGGCGACCTATGGGGCGCTACCCTGGGGTGGGCCCACTGATCTGCCGAAACTGATCCGTTACGCGGAAAAGGCTACTGTAGGCGAGAAAATTCAAATTTTTGAATTTCGCTCTAGACAGTGGAGCCTGTTTGGAAGGGCGGCCAAAGCGGTTGGTATCCTGGGTGTGTAAGGTGGGCAATGTGCAACTTCACGCACCCGGCCACGACGCGCTGCGGTGTACTGTAAGTGAGAAAATTCAAATTTTTGAATTTCGCTCTAGACAGTGGGGCCTGTTTGGACGGGCGGGCAAGACGGTTGGTATCCTGGGTGTGTAGGGTGGGCAATGTACAACGTCACGCACCCGGCCGCGACGCGCTGCGGTGTACTGTAAGTGAGAAAATTCAAATTTTTGAATTTCGCTCAAGACGGTGGAGCCTGCTTGGCAAGGCGCGCAAGTAAGCTGATATGACAGCCAGATAGGGCAACGGAGCAAGACTGCACGGGCGCAGTATAGACGCATAGAAGTGTACGGTAGTGAGAAAATTCAAATTTTTTAGTTTCTTACATATCAATGTAAAACAGAGTAATGGTCAGGCGGCGGCTATCGAGCGAGGCGCGCAGCGCCGAGCGAGACGAAAAGCCTGGAGCGGGCGAGCGAAGCGAGCCCGCGCAGGGCTTTTCTCCGCGCGCGCCGAAGGCGCGCGCCCAGGCCGCTAGTTCTACCCCTTAATCGCCGGTTGTGAGTCTGTCTGTCTGTTTCCCCCAATCGTCCCGCCCGACTGGGCCCGTATACCCTGGCGACCTATGGGGCGCTACCCTTGGGTGGTCCCGCAGATTTGCCGAAACTGGTCCGTTACGCGGGAAAGCCTACTGTAGCCGAGAAAATTCAAATTTTTGAATTTGCGAGACGACCGTGGAGCACGCTTGGAAAGGCGGGCGAAGCGGTTGGTATGTCAGGTGTGTAGGGTAGGCAGTGTGCAACTTTATGCGCCTAGCCACGCTCCGCGCAAGCGTACTGTAAGTGAGAAAATTCAAATTTTTGAATTTCGCTATAGACAGTGGAGGCCGCATGGAAGGTGATGCATGGAAGGCAGTATGACAACATGATAGGGTAGCAAGTGTGCAACTTCACAAAGTCTAGCCCGTTGCGAAAAAAATCCGCAAATGATCACCTTTCATCAACAAAAGTTTATTCCAAGCACGGGAATCGAACCAAGTCGATATTGTCACACAGTGAGGCAAATGAGAGGTTAGGCGGCGGCTGTCGAGCGAGGCGCGCAGCGCCGAGCGAGACGAAAAGCCTGGAGCGGGCGAGCGAAGCGAGCCCGCGCAGGGCTTTTCTCCGCGCGCGCCGAAGGCGCGCGCCCAGGCCGCTAGTTCCTCCCCTTAATCCCTGGTTGTCTGTTTGTTTGTCTGTGATTCTGTTTGCCCTAATCAGCCCGCCCGACTGGGCCCATATACCCTGGCGGCCTATGGGGCGCTACCCTGGGGCGGGCCCACTGATTTGCCGAAACTGGTCCGTTACGCGGAAAAGGTTACTGTAGGCGAGAAAATTCAAATTTTTGAATTTCCGAGACGACCGTGGAGCGCGCTTGGAAAGGCAGGCGAAGCGGTTGGTATGCCAGTTGGGTAGGGTAGGCAATGTGGAACTTCACACGCCCAAGCACGCCGCGCGTAGGCATACTGTAAGCGAGAAAATTCAAATTCTTGAATTTCGCTATAGACAGTGGAGGCCGCATGGAAGGTAATGCATGGAAGGCAATATGACAGCGTGATAGGGTAGCAAGTGTGCAACTTCACAGAGTTTGGCACGCTGCGGAAAAAAACCGCAAATGATAACTTTCCATCAGCAAAAGTTTCTTCCAAGCGCGGGAATCGAACCAAGCAGATATCCTTACACAGTGAAGCAAATGAGAGGTTAGGCGGCGGCTGTCGAGCGAGGCGCGCAGCGCCGAGCGAGACGAAAAGCCTGGAGCGGGCGAGCGAAGCGAGCCCGCGCAGGGCTTTTCTCCGCGCGCGCCGAAGGCGCGCGCCCAGGCCGCTAGTTCTACCCCTTAATCGCCGGTTGTCTGTCTGTCTGTCGGCCCCAATCAGCCCGCCCGACTGGCCCGGCGGACCGATTCCAGCTATGGGGCGCTGCCCTGGGCCTGGGCCGGAGGCGAGCCGAAATTGGTCCGCTACGCGGGAAAGGCTACGGTAGGCGAGAAAATTCAAATTTTTGAATTTCGGTCTAGACAGTGGAGCCTCCTTGGAAGGGCGGGCGAAGCGGCTGGTATGCCGGGCGTGAAGGGTGGGCAGTGTGCAACTTCACGCACCCAGCCACGACGCTGTACGGTATACTGTAAGTGAGAAAATTCAAAATGTTGAATTTCGCTCTAGACAGTGGAGCCTGCTTGGAAGGGCGGGCAAGGCGGTTGGTATCCTGGTTGTGTAGGGTGGGCAATATGCAAGTTCACGCACATGGCCACGACGCGCGCAAGCATACTGTAAGCGAGAAAATTCAAATTTTCAGTTTCGCTATAGACTGTGGAGACCGCATGGAAGGTATTGCGTGTAAACCAATATGATAATAGGATAGGGTAGTAAGTGTGCAACTACACTTAGTTTAGCACATTGGGAAAAAATCCGCAAATGATAATTTTACATCAACAAAACTTCCTTCCACGCAAGGGATTCGAACCAAGTAGATATTGTCATACAGTGAAACAAAGAAGTGGGACGGCGGCTGTCGAGCGAGGCGCGCAGCGCCGAGCGAGACGAAAAGCCTGGAGCGGGCGAGCGAAGCGAGCCCGCGCAGGGCTTTTCTCCGCGCGCGCCGAAGGCGCGCGCCCAGGCCGCTAGTTCTACCCCTTAATCGCCGGTTGTCTGTCTGTCTGTCGGCCCCAATCAGCCCGCCCGACTGGCCCGGCGGACCGATCCCAGCTATGGGGCGCTGCCCTGGGCCTGGGCCGGAGGCGAGCCGAAATTGGTCCGCTACGCGGGAAACCCTACGGTAGGCGAGAAAATTCAAATTTTTGAGTTTCGCTCAAGATAGTGGAGCCTCCTTGGAAAGGCGGGCGAAGCGGCTGGTATGCAGGGTGTGTAGGGTGGGCAATGTGCAACTTCACGCACCCAGCCACGACGCTGTAGGGTATACTGTAAGTGAGAAAATTCAAATTTTTGAATTTCGCTATAGACTGTGGAGGCCGCATGGAAGGTCATGCGTGGAAACCAATATGACAGCACGATAGGGTAGCAAGTGTGCAACTATACAGAGTTTAGCACGTTGCGCAAAAGATCCGCAAATGATAAGTTTTGCATCAACAAAAGTTTCTTCCAAGCACGGGAATCGAACCAAGCAGATATTGTCACACAGTGGAGGTTAAGCGGCGGCTGTCGAGCGAGGCGCGCAGCGCCGAGCGAGACGAAAAGCCTGAAGCGGGCGAGCGAAGCGAGCCCGCGCAGGGCTTTTCTCCGCGCGCGCCGAAGGCGCGCGCCCAGGCCGCTAGTTCCTCCCCTTAATCCCTGGTTGTCTGTTTGTCTGTCGGCCCCAATCAGCCCGCCCGACTGGCCCTTCGGACCGATCCCAGCTATGGGGCGCTGCCCTGGGCCTGGGCCGGAGGCGAGCCAAAACTGGTCCGTTACGCGGGAAAGCCTACGGTAGGCGAGAAAATTCAAATTTTCGAATTTCGGTCTAGACAGTGGAGCCTGCTTGGACATGCGGGCAAGGCGGTTGGTATCCTGGGTGTGTAGGGTGGGCAATGTGCAACTTCACGCACCCGGCTACGACGCGATGCGGTATACTGTAAGTGAGAAAATTCAAATTTTTGAATTTCGCTCTAGACAGTGGAGCCTGCTTTGAAGGGCGGGCAAGGCGGTTGGTATCCTGGGTGTGTAAGGTGGGCAATGTGCAAGTTCACGCACATGGCCACGACGCGCGCAAGCATACTGTACGCGAGAAAATTCAAATTTTTCAGTTTCGCTATAGACAGTGGAGGCCGCATGAAAGGTATTGCGTGTAAACCAATATGACAGCAGGATAGGGTAGTAAGTAAGCAACTACACAGAGTTCAGCACATTGGGAAACCAGGCAAGTCGTCCGGGGGACGCAGTATACTCCACAAATTTGAACTCCTACGCACAGTGACTCGTCTTCTGTTGTGGCCTCCTGACACCCCCAGTTGCAAAACTAATGCCGAATTCGTGATCTACATCCCAGAATACCCCAGAATCGACATACAACACCCCTAACTTCCTATGGACTCGCAGAACCAAAATTCTGCACTTGGGGTACGGTAGCATGCGAATTCGTCATAGGTACGCATAAACATCATCTAAGCGCTAAACGAATGCCAAATTCGTAATCAGCGCCCCCGAAAACCCGAAAGCGAGTATAATATCGCAAAAGTCTACCCGACACCCAATATTCAAATGGACGCGGCAGGGTTACTGTAGCTCTGCAAAATTTGCCAAAACGCTTTTCTGGACCAGATTTTAACGTAGAATCGCTTGAAACCACTTTTGAACCGATTCGGCAGCGCATTCGAGCGCCACAGACGCTGAAACGCGAAAAACGCAATTTTCGACCCCGGAGTCAAAAAAGTTCCACCAAGATAACTTTTTTGTGTCTCAACCGATTTTCTCCGTTCATGGCTCATTCGATAGAGGACATATGGGAAGGAGCAACAAAAGCGGTCTCGCGGCTCTAGCTGCTACCTATCGCGCACAGCAAACCGTCAAAGTCGGAAAATAGCGAAAAATAGCGAATTTTTCAAATTTGGCGCCAAAATGGGTCTCGCAGCGATCCAATTCATTTTTTCCACCCTCGGCCCTATCGAGTACTACAACATATCAAAAGATAGTATATACCATTATATGCAACTTTTTCGAGTTCTACCTTGTACTATGCCTTTTTCAGTACTTTGAAAATTTAAATTTTTGAATTTCCCGCCAACGGGTTCCCGGAGCGTGACCCCGTTTGGTGTCCACCCTGCCCACCCACTAGGCCTACCCAACGCAAAAGACCGTTTGCAAATCGGCCGCTGCACGCGCGAACACCATCCGTTAAAAATTACTGCGTTTCGCGCACAATCGCTATATACTCCACACTTTTTTGTGGCGTATAAAAATCCGCATTGATAATTTTACATCAACACAAAACTTTTTCGAAGGGATTCGAACCAAGCAGATACTGTCATATAGTGAAACAAAGGAGAAGTGCGACGGCGGCTGTCGAGCGAGGCGCGCAGCGCCGAGCGAGACGAAAAGCCTGGAGCGGGCGAGCGAAGCGAGCCCGCGCAGGGCTTTTCTCCGCGCGCGCCGAAGGCGCGCGCCCAGGCCGCTAGTTCCTCCCCTTAATCCCCGTCTGTCTGTCTGTCTGTCTGTCTGTCTGTCTGTGATTCCGTTTCCCCCAATCGTTCCACCCGACCGGGCCCGTAGGCCAACCCGGCCTATGGGGCGCTACCCTGGGGCGGACCTACAGATTTGTCGAAACTGGTCCGTTACGCGAGAAAGTCTACTGTAGGTGAGAAAATTCAAATTTTTCAATTTCTCAGACGACCGTGCAGCGCGCTTGGAAAGGCGGGCGAAGCGGTTGGTATGAGAGTTGTGTAGCGTAGGCAATGTGCAGCTCCACACGCCTAGCCACGCCGCGCGTAGGCATACTGTAAGTGAGAAAATTCAAATTTTTTGAGTTTTGCTCTAGACTGTGGAGCCTGCTTGGAAAGGCAGGCGAAGCGGTTGGTATGCCAGTTGGGTAGAGTAGGCAAAGTGGAACTCCACACGCCTAGCCACGCCGCGCGTAGGCATACTGTAGGTGAGCAAATTCAAATTTTTGAATTTCGCTATAGACAGTGGAGGCCGCATGGAAGGTGATGCATGGAAGGCAATATGACAGCATGATAGGGTTGCAAGTGTGCGACTTCACAGAGTTTAGCACGTTGCCCAAAAAGTCCGCAAATGATAACTTTCCATCAACAAAAGTTTCTTCCAAGCATGGGAATCGAACAAAGCAGATGTACACAGTGAAGCAAATGAGAGGTTAGGCGGCGGCTGTCGAGCGAGGCGCGCAGCGCCGAGCGAGACGAAAAGCCTGGAGCGGGCGAGCGAAGCGAGCCCGCGCAGGGCTTTTCTCCGCGCGCGCCGAAGGCGCGCGCCCAGGCCGCTAGTTCTACCCCTTAATCGCCGTCTGTCTGTCTGTCTGTCTGTCTGTCTGTCGGCCCCAATCAGCCCGCCCGACTGGCCCGGCGGACCGATCCCAGCTATGGGGCGCTGCCCTGGGCCTGGGCCGGAGGCGAGCCAAAACTGGTCCGTTACGCGGGAAAGCCCACGGTAAGCGAGAAAATTCAAATTTTTGAATTTCGGTCTAGACAGTGGAGCCTCTTTGGAAAGGCGGGCGAAGCGGTTGGTATCCTGGGTGTGTAGGATGGGCAATGTGCAACTTCAAGCACCCAGCCACGACGCTGTACGGTATACTGTAAGTGAGAAAATTCAAATTTTTGAATTTCGCTCTAGATAGTGGAGCCTGCTTGGAAGGGCGGGCAAGGCGGTTGGTATCCTGGGTGTGTAGGGTGGACAATGTGCAAATTCACGCATCCGGTCACGACGCGCGTAGGCGTACTGCAAGGGAGAAAATTCAAATTTTTGATTTTCGCTATAGACAGTGGAGGCCGCATGGAAGGTGATGCATGGAAGGCAACATGACAGCATGATAGGGTAGCAAGTGTGCAACTTCACAGACTTTAGCATGTTGCGCAAAAAATCCGCAAATGATAACTTTTGCATCAACAAAAGTTTCTTCCAAGCACGGGAATCGAACCAAGCAGATATTGTCACACAGTGAAGGAAATGAGAGGTTAGGCGGCGGCTGTCGAGCGAGGCGCGCAGCGCCGAGCGAGACGAAAAGCCTGGAGCGGGTGAGCGAAGCGAGCCCGCGCAGGGCTTTTCTCCGCGCGCGCCGAAGGCGCGCGCCCAGGCCGCTAGTAATCAGTAATCACCGACCATGCCGGGAACACTTGCGGGTGGGCGCAGGAGTGGAGCCCCGTCGGCTCGTTCAGATATCCGATCAGGACGGTCACAGGCCAGCCGATGACGAGGTAAGCGAGCAGAGCCCCTATCAGCCTCCAAGCGTAGTCGACCTTGAGCTTCAAGTAGCGGCTGTAGAAGGCGACGGCCATGAATCGGTCACAGCTGACGTAAGCCAATGAGTAGCCGATACAGTGCTTGGACAGCAGGGCGAAAGAGTGGAAGGGACGCGCCAGTAGGCAGGTTAGACGCCACAACGGCGCCTCCGGGATCTCCAGCCAGCACCTACAGTAAGGTCAAAGAGCGCCTGTCGACAAGAGAAAGGAAGACATGATAGGACAAGAACAAGCTACGGAAGGAGCGCCAGTGGAGCAGGGACGACACCAAATCATCAACCTCGACGTTGTGAAAACACAAGGAGAAACGCCGGTGTAGGTACGCTTCCAGGCCACTATAACAATCTAACCGTCACGTACAATGTATACTCCTGCAGTACCATCTACCTATCCCACCGACATGATCATGTCGTAGGTGTAGCTGACGAAGGTGGGCGCCCCGTAGCTGATGTCGGAGATGACGAGCAGCATGAGGACGAGAACCTCCTTCCGTTGCCGCAGACCGGGAGTGCGCATGACGCTGAGCAGGATCAACGCGTTGAACAGCACCATCAGCAGACCCTCCACGATGACTGCCCACCGATGAAGTGCGCAGCCGCTGGCGGCCGCCGTCGATTGCACAAAAGTGGTAGAGTTCATCTTCATCTGCGAAGACGTGCCTACACCGAAGGTCGAAACGGCACGCCGACAGCGTCAAGTGCGAGGTACTGTAGCTCGGCTTCTCCGTTTAATGTACTCGCGGAGGAGAGAGAACTCGACGGCGGTGCTGATATGTAGGCGTAGGAAGGTGCTAATACAGCAAGATCATTTATTATGGAGAAAACAATGCTCTCGAAAGGTTGTACGGCTTCTCCACTTATTGTCATTGGGCAGGTACTAATGTAGGGTGGACAAACAAGACGGTCTAAGGCTTCTCTTTAATATCAAGGGTTCGACACAGGCGAAGCGGATGCACCCAAAAGTGTACGTGCAGCATTCACGTCCCGAGTCCCGACGGGTACCCAATAGTGCTCTTAAGCGCACCCGTCAGAGTGGAACAACGGTAGAGTTGGCACCTGCAGGTTACGGTAGGCCTCGGTAGTGGATGAACACCATCGGGAGAGGATTCCATGTACCGGGACTTGTTGTTGAGTCGCACCATCGTATCACGTGATGTGTGACGTGCTTCTGTCATGTCACTGCAAGTTCGATCGACACTGTAGGTAGGTACTAGGTATGCACCAAATCGGGCTCCGGGCTTTTGCAAATGGCTGAGCGGTGTGTCCGCCTGTCTGCCGTCTCTCACCAGCCATCAATGACGGACGTCCAGTCGTGAAATCGAACCACAATGGATTATCTTCCGCTTTAGAAACCCTCCACCGAGTCACGATTACAGGGAAGCCGCGGTTAACGTGAGAACCCTGGGACACGTCTAGGATCAGCAGATGAAATGCGGGAAATGACGAACAGTACGGTCACAAATATAGGGCGTGTGAGGGAGAACCGATGCACGAGTCAAATGGTGGAGGAGCCGATCATGTCTATGTGGCAACTTCCCGGCCGCTGCCTCTCGGTTGATCTGTTGCTGTTGTCGCCGGAAGACAGGGAGCTGTGGGGTGCCACCTGCTGCTGCTGACTCGTGTCTACAATCGAACCACTCTGAGTCTCAGACAATGGCATGGCGTGTTACCGTATACAGAATACGGTACCCTTTCTTCTGGTCCTTCTGCGCACGCTGTGGTCGTAGGAGGAGCTGAAGGAAGCCCTCCAGAGGGAGGGACACACGCAGACCACAAGCACCATCAGTGCCGTGAAGAACGAAGCGGCCTGTTTCACAGAAGCGCTGGCTTGGCAGACGCCATCGTCACGTCGGATTATGCGACGGTAGGTACCTGCCTCTAGGTACGTACATGAAATGAAACCTCAGTAATTTCTGGCACTCCCGGGCTCCCCACTCAAAATTGTTGCACAGGCAACGCTTCTGTGAAGCAGGCACCAAGCCGGCGAACATGTACGGCCATGTGACGGCCATTGTCACCCTTTTGCTGAGCTACCTACTCCACAAGTCCCAAGATCGACACAAACATCCAGAGGGCATAGCACATGATCTGCGATTGACGCCGTCTAGTTAGTCACTGCTGGAACGGAGGTGAAGAGAAGGGGAAGAGAGCGAGCGAGAGGCCCATTTGGGTCGCTTCCTTCCTGCCTTTCTGACAGCTGTAATGACAGCTGCATTCATTAGGCTACGCTTACAGATTTGTGGGTGTCCCAAAGGTCGTTTGTTGCGTGGGTACCATATGTCGTTCTGTTGCCGTATACATTGCAGGAAAACGGCAATTTTGGAGGAAACCTCACTCTCTCGAGACGTTTCGGCCTTACTCCAATGCAATAAGGTCGCGTTTGCTCCACAGTCAAAGTCGTTCGCGTTTCCGCAGTGTCAGTGTCGTGTTTCCTACTTTAGCTGCCGTTTACATCCGAGACGCTGAAGGTTTCACACAGTTCCAAGAGGTGCAGGGGAGATGCCGTACATTCTACAGCAACACCAATTCTTCATTCGTTGTCTTGTTGCCTCAACACTCAACAGTGTTGAGTGTTTGTCTTTCAACGGATCTGCCGTGCTGTGTCGTAGAAAAGCATAATACTCACTCCACACGCAAGCATGTCTCTCGCTCCACCAGTTCGCGCCGACGATCTCAACGATCCCGTCTTATTTCCCAGTCCTCCCTCCACCGATGATGAACAGGACGAGGGGCGTAGCAGCGGCGGCTCGCTGGAGCGCGTCCTCCCCACCCACCGCGTGGTGTCCTTCAGCGTGGGCCACTTCTTCAACGACCTGTGCGCGGCCATGTGGTTCAACTACTTCCTTCTCTACCTCCAGAAGGTGGTCAAGCTGGAGTCCAAGTACGCCGGTGGGTGATTCGGTGGCCCTTCAGTTGAGTATAGCACGGGACATATGGAGCATTGCAATCTACAGTATTTGCTGACGTTTACCATGGAAAATGAAGCGTGTCCCATCTGCCCTCCTCTCCTCAGGCGCTCTTCTGCTGGTGGGCCAGGCGACAGACGCGCTTTGCACCCCTTTGGTGGGTCTGGCCAGCGACGCCCACTACCTGCCCAGATGGCTGAGGAAAACTTTTGGCAAACGGAAGTCCTGGCACTTCCTGGGTGGGCGACTTGAACAATGCGTGCTACATTGTGCCTTGCACAACACAAACGGCGGGCTTGAGAGCGAGCATACTCCTCAAGAACTGTCAGTTCTTCAAATAACCCCAGAAACACCTCTCGCGTGAGACCGTTTGTTTTCTTTCAGGCACCCTGTGCGTGGCGCTCTCCTTCCCGCTGGTGTTCAGTCAGCCCTACCTCTCCTCCTGGCTGACCTCTGAGAAGTCGGAGTCGGTTCGAGCCCTCAACTACGTCCCTTTTGTGGTTCTCTTTCAAATTGGCTGGGCCTCCGTCCAGATCTCCCACTTGTCCCTGATCCCTGAACTCTCCACTGCAAGGGACCAAAGGACAACTATGAACAGTCTCAGGTGTGTGCTTCTGTTGTGAGCTGCAAGGGTGATATTGTGTGTGCTGTGGCTTTTGGTTGCAAGTTTTTGCTTAGCAAGGAAGGGGGCGCGTAAGGATGCTAGCTGAGAGGCTCCCCTCACACGTTGCAAATTTTGACTCTGGTCTGGATGAGTGCGCAGTAGGCTATAGGCACACACACACACCTTCGACTCAAGGAGTTCTACATTACCGCATCTGCAGCTGAAATGAAATTTCACTGTGCGTGCGTCCAGGAACGTGTTCACGGTGGTGGCCAGTCTGACGGTCTTCGTCATGTTCCTCTGGTACTTCTCCCAGGACCTCCACTCCCAGGTCCACCAAAAGGTTTCGCCCGCCGACCTTGGACACTTTCAGGTGGGTAGGCTGGCGATCACGGAGTGTTATGGTCATGGACGTTGTCAGAGCCTCAGAGGGAAGGCTCGTTGGTGTTGTGTTGTTGCGTCACCTGTCTGCCCAGGCATGATGACGCTGTGTCAGCTGTCAGCGTCAATCATGTGGCTCGCCTCAGTCACACTCTATATGTCTCCCCTCCCATCATTGTCTCAGAACTCCGCCCTCATCGTGGTGGGCCTGGGCTGCTGGGTCAGCGCCCTCTTCCACTTCACCACCAAGGAACCCCGGCGTACCCGTGGAGTTAGAAGGGCTTCGGCCACTTCTAACACTCTGTCTTCTGCGGGGAGCGTATCATATGATCCCACGGTTGGGACTATGAAGAACGGAGACTGGCTCAGACAGCCGCAGTTTTACCAGGTTCTGGACATGTGATGTTTCATTATGGAGCTGTAGGAATGGTGGAAGCCGTGAACTGACGTTGATGGTCACACTTGGTCCAAATACAACCTCATTGTTTCCGCTCTGCTGCAGATCGCGTTTCTCTACCTGCTCTCTCGGTTGTACATCAACGTGTCGCAGGTCTACTTCCCCTTCTACATCGAGCTGGTGCAGGACATGGAGAAGGTAGCTCTCTGACACGCCTTTGCATTGTGTTGCCGTGGCATTTTTGGCATTTTGGTCGTCTGTTGCAGAGTTACGTGGCCTTCCTTCCACTGGCCGCCTACTGCTCCTCCTTCCTGACCTCCTCCGTCATCAGCGTGCAGAGGATCAACGCCCTACTCAATAGAAAGGTTGCCCAGGCACTCTATTAGCTTGTGCGGTTTTCTCCAGTCCAGTGAGTGTCTTACTCCATCTTCCACAGGCGACCTATCTCTTCGGAGCGCTTTGTGGTCTGGGCGCCTGCGCCTTCCTCTGGCTTCCCCACCTCCACTACAGGGTGTTCGGCGTGGCAGCTTTGATGGGCCTTGCCCAGGCCGTCATTCTGGTCACCTCGCTAGCGCTCACAGCAGACCTGATCGA
This sequence comes from Linhomoeus sp. GSCO2_2, assembly GCA_030248115.1. NCBI lineage: Eukaryota > Metazoa > Nematoda > Chromadorea > Monhysterida > Linhomoeidae > Linhomoeus > Linhomoeus sp. GSCO2_2. The sequence continues at coordinate 84,766 of JASAMZ010011620.1, forward strand.
TAAGAACACCGTGGGTGACACTCTGACACTGAAGACGACTGATTGCTTAGCCGTTACATTCTGGTACTTTTTTTCACTTCATTTGCAGTTACAGAGGTTCTGCAGTTACAGTGGTTTTGCAGTTACAGAGGTTGCAGAGGTTTTGCAGTTACAGAACTTCTGCAGTTACAGAGGCTTTCCAGTTACAGAGGTTTTCCAGTTACATAGGTTTTGCAAGTTACAGAGAGTTTGCAGTTACAGAGGCTTTCCAATTCCATCTAGTTACATAGGTTTTGCAGTTACAGAGGGTTTGCAGTTACAGAGGTTGTGGCGTTGTGCAGTTACAGAGATTTTGCAGTTGCAGAGGTTTTGCAGTTCTAGAGTTTTGCAGTCGCAAAGGTGTGGGTAGTTGTCACATTGTTGCAGGAGAGCGGCGCCTTCGTCTACGGCGCCATGAGCTTCGTGGACAAGCTCTCCAACGGACTCGTCTACCAGACAATAGAGCTGATCAACCCCTCCTGCGAGTGAGTTGTTTGTTTCACGACTTTGACATTGCGAGGTAGTCGCTAAGGTTCTCCACCCATTACCACAAACCAAATTCGAAGTGGTCTAATGGCGAGTTTGTAACTTGACGTGTCGGCCTAAAGCGCTCTCGAAAGAGACACCCGGGTGGTGCAGTCTGTCCAGCAAGTGTCGTCTCTGTGTCTACCTCTATCTCATTTCATTCCATTATGCCCCGTCCCTTTCTATTTCGCAGTCCCAGCAAGCCGCACGAGGCCTGCGCCGTGTTCTATCGCGACGTGATGGTCTTCGTGCCAGGAGGCGCCCTCCTGCTGGCCCTGGCGGTGCTTCTGACCCTGGCGCCGCAGAGGATCGGCGCCAGGTCTCGGTTCAGTTGCGCACCCCTGAGACGACTGCTGGGAAGAAGAACCGCTGAAACCTCGGAAGATAGAGGGCCGATTTTGGCGGATGCAGAAGACAGTACCAGTGGAGAGGAGAGAGTGGCCTGAGAACTGAGGAGTCAGCTGTGATGTCAGTCTGGTGAAGGCTGTACTACTCGACGGTGGATTTCGCCGTTCGATAGGGCGGGCCATCGATCACTACTTACTACCTACTGACTTAGGGGCCTTGTCAGTATACCTGCATACTCGTTTCCGTGTGCTACTTATCGGTTCTGCACTCGCACCCTGGATATTCTTTCATGTTCCTTATCAATGACTTGAGTGGTTGCAAAGAACTATGGCTACGTCAGTTTTCGCGAACTGCTATGGTGCGGATGCTTTTAGCAATGAGTGGGTGTTGTCTAACCACTGACAAAGCAGCTCTGGCAAAGTGCTCTAGTCTACATTTTGAGTGGAAACCATCAGTACTTGTCAGACGACTTGCTACACATCTCGAACAACCAATCGGCACGAACGGTGGCCTGAATTCACTTTTCAAGGTCGCTTATCACTCGCTACTTCATTACTATCGGCAATAGATCGTAGCAAAGAACAACTGATGATTTCACAGCCGAGTCATTTCCATCCGCGCTCCTCTCACAACTCGGTCTGGCGCCAACTTCGGTACTCGGCGTCGTACAGCAAGACGGTCTGATTCTTGGGGAAGAGCAGGCAGTGGTTGTCCAGATTTCGGTAACTGAAGGCGCCGCATCCGGCCGTCGCGCAGCAGAGGGCGCCGCACTCGAGTTCGCTGCCCCCAGTCGCTTCCCACAGAAAGGGTGGCAGAGGCCGGCCCTCACTCGCCCACTCGACGAAGCGACTGGCCGACTCGCCTTCAAATACATACGCGTCGACCGTTTAGAGTAAATGTTACACGTTGAACGTGTCCATTGTAGGTGTGACGGGTCCTGGGCGACTTGCTGGCTAGACCCTGACTGACGTCATGGAAGCGAACCTGCAACATAGGTCGCCGTGTCGCAGTAGACGCCAGACCAGCCGTTTGGGCAGAGACATAGTCCTGGCTCCACGCAGGAGGCGCCGTTCCTGCAGGGACTGTGACCGCAGCCTGAAGTGGCACTGCCGCCGTCCCCATTGTGCGTATTGCATGTGTAGTGTGTCTACATGTGCGCACCCCTCTTCTCTGTGTAGACGAGCTGCCTGTCGTCCTTGACGCATGGGGTCTCGTACCAGACGCCGCTGTGCAGCTTCCTGTCCAGGGAGAGCTGGCAGACGCCTTCGACCATGGAATGTGTGATGGACTGGCAGGAATGGAGGTTCTGACAGCGCTCCCTGCACTCATCCAGCGTCATGTTGACGCCGTCCTCGATCTGCTCCGTCAACGGCAGGTCGGCCTTCAGACAGCCGTTGTCGGCGTTGGTCCAGTTCTCTGAACAAAAGACTACCCACTACAGTTTTGCGCATGGAAGAATTGGCATGAGTCGGATGTAGTCGTTCGCGCCGCGTATTAGGGACTCGCGTGCTGTGCCATCGAAACGGCTTAGAGTTCCGTCGTTGAGCTGCCTTTTAATGCCGCGTTAGCAAGCGCACCTGAGCTGACGAAAGTTGCTGAATATTTCAGCGTGAATGGTTGGGTGGGGGTGGTCATGCCTGCGCCACGATCCTCTAATTGAGCTCACCAATGGTGGGGCCGTCGAGCCTCTCGGCAAAGAGGAAGCTATAGAAGCTGTTCGAAGTGGGGTGGAAGAAGGGCTTATGGAAGGTATAGCTGCCCACGTCGGCGCTGGCCAAGACGCTCAGGTAGCAGTCCCTGGTGTACTTGTAGTCGAAGGAGCGACAGAAGAAGTCCGTCTCCTGTTCGCAGGCCAGCCGACACTCCTCCAGAGTGAGTGGCTTTAGGGATTTCGTGTTCGAGCCCTTCAGGTTGGCGTTGACCACCCGCGTCCAGTTGAGCCCTGGAAGAAAGAGAAGGTGCAGTAGATTATTAAAACAACTTGACAAGTGATTTGATATAGCGCGATATATTACGCGAAAAGGGAAAGAGAACACAAACGCACGATAAAAGCGCAGGCATTTCTCAGGCTTTGACGTCGATCGCAACGTCAAATACAAGCCGCGTTTCAACAAAAACAAACTAAAGCCAAACTTTTGGTGCCGTGTTTCGGCGTGTATTCTCAAGACACGATCACCATTACCTAGCTCTGGGCCACGCCTCCTCAGTTGGGAACCCAGAGCGGCGCGAATCTACGGGGACGCGAGCAACCAAAGAGGGTTTGGGGTATCAGAGCAGCGACCGCGATGCACAATGAACACGACACACTCAGGCAAGCAGCCGTTCAGTAAAAGACGCTGGAGTAAATGAATAGTCTAGGTTGGAGAGACGAGCGGCTCAGCAGAGAGACGAGAGTAGGCGAGCGGCTCAGCACTACTTTCTGGCTTGCTTGATATGCACCTGGAGTACTCATCGCGAAATCCACGCCCAACAACACGCTTTGGGGGTGGAGGGGGGGGGGGGGGTGTTCCCCTTTTGACTGCCAATATTGTCATCTGCAAACTCATGACAACCAAACCGGAGTGCGGGAGTTCGCAGTTGTAGCCGCCCCATCCTTCCGGGCAGAAGCACTTGAAGCCGACACTCTCCTCGAAGCAAGTGGCGCCGTTTTGACACGGGTCGCTGCTGCAGTCCTCCACGTCTCAAACAAGGCAAACACTTGAAGTATACAGTATGCCTTTGCCCATCAAGGTGGACGACACTGGCGGCCCACCTGTAACACGCTCCATGAAGACGGAACGCGAGCGACCGTCGTCCGACAGACATGGCCGCGATATTTTGCCTGGTGATGGGGCAAAAGGAAAGAAGTGACATGGTTAACCATAAACGCCCACTCCGCGCGGCTTTAGGAATTATCCTCTGCATCACACCATGCACTTGGTTTGATAGTCCGTACCAAGAGGTACACGCACATGCTGGCGCAGCTTCCCATTGAACGTGTGTAACAATGGTTTCAGCAAAGTTGGGAATGGCAGACAGACCAAGCGAGCACCAGTTGTTTTAGCTTGTTTGCGCCTACCAGCCGCTCGCAGTTGTTCTCCTGATGTCGAGCTCATGAAACACGTCAGGTTGAAGAACTCGACGCTCAGACAGCCGTAGCGAGGCTCCAACACGCACTGCTCCAAGCACTCCTCGACGGTCACTTCCGATACAACTTTCGTGATCGCATCAGGCGCCGTACAACCGCTGACGACCGGACGCCACAAAGGCACTGAAAGTCCATACAATCCAGAGTGAGTGCATGTTGAGGCTGGGAGGATCAGTGTAATAGGGGGGGGGGGGGGGGGGGGGGGGTAGCAGATGGGGGGGGGGGGGGAGTACTACTTTACCTAACGATTCGGCCAATCGTCGATCGAAGAAGAGGGCCGTCCTGAACGACTTGTCGTCGATGGCCCCACACTCGTTGTAGGGCCAGAGCACTTTGGTGGCGCTGCTCTTGGTCGTCAGCTGGCAGGTGCCCGTGTAGAACTCTAGGGCGGCGCAGTGGAAGCTCGTCTCGAGCAGGCAGGCCAGCTGGCACTGCTCCAGGGTGTAGCCGAAGATAATGCGGTCGTTCCACCCCTCGATGCACTGGCTGACGGGCAGGGTAAACTGGCTAACCTGCTCTGAAACAGGAGTGGAGATTGCTAAAGCACAGCAAATTGGAGCGACTCCTCTTGACATTGATCTACATAGGTACATATATGTACCAGTGTTGTGTGCATTAGTATGGACTTGTACATGCATCATAGCCAGTATTATGGCGGCCCACCCAGCTGAATCTCCCCTTCGCAATGACTGCCGTTGTACCCAGTAGGGCACAGACAACCTTGGCCGTCCTCGGTTGGCCAGCCGAAGTTCTGGCACTGGCCGGTGGGGTCCGCTGAACAACAACGGAACATGCATACAATGTTGCTGACATCGTTTCGCCTATTCGTTGGCTGATGCTGAAGTACAATGTAACAGTCTTCATCCAACCAGTCAGTACCGTAAACACTCTCATAAGCCCCCCCCCCGGATTATTTTATCCTTTAACCTATTGGAGGGGGAGGCTTATTGGAGTATTTACCGTAAATACTCTGATAAGCCCCCCTCCCCTTCTTCAACTTCGACAGCATGCTCTACAAAGCGAAGATGAAGAGGGGGGCTTATTGGAGTATTTACGGTTAGTTCTATGCACAAGGCAATTAGTTCTATGCACAAGGCAACCGTAAATACTCTGATAAGCCCCCCTCCCCTTCTTCAACTTCGACAGCATGCTCTACAAGGCGGAGATGAAGAGGGAGGCTTATTGGAGTATTTACGGTTAGTTCTATGCACAAGGCAACCGTAAATACTCTAAGCCCCCCTCCCCTTCTTCAACTTCGACAGCATGCTCTACAAAGCGAAGATGAAGAGGGGGGCTTATTGGAGTATTTACGGTAATTTACGGTACCGGCGAGCGCTGCACCAGAAAGGTAGGCGCAATGTAGTTTCGCTACAGTTCATCAGGCGTCAGATGTTTCCCGACATTGGAAACGTTTCATGACAGTTTCAGCAAAGGCGATCAAAGTTCCACATTATTCGTAAATCGTAAGGGGTAGCTTGCTTGTGCTGCGGGCCAAACAGGAACACAATTGATGGAACACATGTGCAGCGTATCCAGCTGGTGCCTCCTCGAATCGCGACGACCCAAACGTCATCACCTAGGCGTTCCCGGTAGAGCGCCTTGTAGCCGAGGTCGGGGTGAGACGGGGGCGACTCCAGCAGGCCTCCCGAGCTGGCGTTCGTCTCTCTGCTCAGAATGCACAGACTATAGGCGAAGACGAAGGAGCGACAGAGGTAGGAGTCGAGGCAGATCTGCCGGCAGCCGTCCAGCGTCGTCGACTCTACCTCAAACTGCGTCAGCGACTGGGGAAGACGGCCGCTGCGCAGCGGCGAGAGCATGGAGCTCGCTGAGATGTGCAACTGTTCGTTCGTGTATTGCTAACAGCCCTCGAGTACCGCGTATGTCACCTGGATGAATGGAAGTGGAGTTCCTCTCCAGGTAGATGCAGCCCTTTGGTACTTTATTGCACGGCTGCTGGAAGTCGGCGGGATACGCGGCGGCGGTGTCATGGCTGAGGTAGCAGATGGCGGTCACGGCCGCCCTACAATCGATCAATCGGCACTGTAGCTGCCACAGAACAGAAAGGACTACAGCTGTTGCAGTGCTGGATGTTGTATGCGTGTGTATGTGCGAAGCTATGGAAAGTATGTTGAACGTCTGAATACGGTACCTGTAGTCGATGGAGAGGCACTCGAAGTCGGTCCACGTCTCGCAACGTCTCTGGCACTCCTCGAGTGTGATATTCTTCTTGGTGTTGTGGTGGTGACCGCTGAGGCAACCCTGTATGGGCTCCGTCCAGTTGCGACCGTCGTCGCTTCCGGTCACTCCCAGCGGGGCAGCGATACCGTACACCAACGCCAAGAGAAACGCCATTCTAAGGCAGAAGTTACCAGGTGACGTTTCGAGACGTGAGGGGGTGTATTCGCTGAAAACACCGATCTCGAGTTCCGGCGGGGCGTCGAGCAGCAGCGATAGTTCTCGCTCGCGCGCTGACTACTTGATCTGTTGCTGGGACGCCCCTCCTGTTTGCAAGCTGCTCGCTCTGGCGTCCACGTTCCCTGGTGACGGAAACACCGAAGCTGAGGTTAACGCGCCGTAGCCCTGCTTTGACAAGCTTGTAGCTGGGAAATTTTGCATGCTTCCTCACGGGCCAGTTGGCAGTCACAGATCTTTTGGCTGGACGAACGGTATCTGTGAAGTACTATGTGGATATCGCGCAAGACAGACATCACGCAAGAAAACTCAATTGACGGTTGTTCTAGCAGTAGTGCGTCGCACAGCTGGAGTGGATTTGTGCGGTGAGCCAGCGGAATTTCAAACTCAGTCGGTTAGATTCAGCTGACGAGAAGAATCTCGAATCGTGAAATGATATTGGTCACGTGGGAAGTTTGCAGGACATCTCTTCTTAGGCTGGGCCTTATAATAATACCTACATACATACCACGCATTCGCGCAGCGCATACCTAGTGCGCCATGCCGTGTAGCATAGAGTAAACGACTCTCGGCTTTCTCGAAAACCGCGTAAGAATACAACGACAATTACCAGTCTTTCATTGTCTTCATCGAAGCTCGAAAATCCGACCTAAACTGGTATGCACTGTTTTGTTGTCTCAGTCAGAGCCTTTCTTCTCCGAATAAACACACACGGGCGCAAGCCGACATCAGAATTTTTTGATCGGAATACACAGACGAGCTACAGGTGGTACACGGTAACACGCTGGTGGTGTGACGCAGCCATTGGCGACCAAAAGAAGACAACTCGACTGGACGAAGTATCCGGACAAAATTCACTAGAGAAGGGAAAGAATCAAGAGAACAGCGAGAGAGAGAACCCAAGGTGCGCTCACGGAAAATCGCATTCGTTTGGCATCCACTTCAACGAAGCGTCGCTAATCACCATCTATCCAATCAATGCGCTCTGCATATAGACCAGCGTAGAAAATGTAATATTCGCTCGTTGTGAATTCGGCAACGCGCCACGCTCAGTTGTACCCGACAACCCTGGAAATCCGTGCCTAGCGCTACAGGGCGAACGAAACCCAAGGAAAACGACGACCCAAAGGCGCGCAAATTCCCGCCGTCGCTTGGCTACGTTCGAAGATCGACTTTTCATCGCGAGAGGCTCAAATAGGCGCAACGCAAACGCCAACCGATCTGGACAGGTGTTACGGTGTGTCGCACGACAGCCAATCAGAGAAGAGAGAGGCAAATCGAGGGAAGAAGGAACACAGCAATAGCCGACCAAAGCGAAGCACGAGGGGCGAAATACAGTGCGCGTTTCTGTGTGCCTGCATGTATGTACACCAGATGAGCTATTGTTTCAGGGACAGTGGCGATGCATCGACTCGACAATATTGTTCCAACGTTTCCAGTCTCTATTGTTGTCTACTGTCTACGCGCGGCGACTTTCGTGACTAAATGAGGGGCAAACAACGCATAGACAGGTTCTTTTGTACCGAGTCGCGCCATACGACCGAACACGCCACAAAACAGCAAAACCGTAATCGTTCACCTGTGGGACTATGGGCCTCGAACGGAACGGGCGCACGGGGGGCACCAAAGCTGTACAGGGTGGAACAAAGGAGCTACAAATGACTGAGGAAGGTAGTAGTCGCTCTCCAGAGGAACTGTGGTCGGTTGGACAGAGAGAAGCTACAACAAGGTAGGCAGACAGAGCTGGTGGAGATGGCAGTGCTGTTTCGGCTCGACAATTCGCTTCATTTCTTTCGTTGCTGCATCACTCAGCCACTAATTGCGTCCCGCAGTACATTAGATACGCAACAGAGAAGCGCCGAAATACAAGGGGTTGTGAAGTGAAAGTCTATCTTTTGTGCGGGCTGACTAATGAGAATCTAGGTATGTATCTATACGCACGGAACATTATCCACGTCACCTTCCAGTGGAGCAATCGGTTTGCAGGAATCAACTGACTGATCCCAACAACTCTCTCCAACAACATTGCGAGTTGCGACACTATTAGCTTAGTCAGGTGCAACCCGTCTGCTCCACTCGACAGAGGTTACGTACGTACCTCTAAATCGGCTCTATATTTCTCTACGCTCTTTCCTATTGGCAAACTACAAAACGACGGGAACAACAAGAACACAACAACAGGACACGGACGCCGCGTAGGTACATACAGAACACATGTGCGCGCGCGCAGCCTACTACGGTGCATACAGTACGCGCACACAAATCCAATCCCGCCTAGCCAGTAGGGTTTCCCAATCGAAGGAACAGCAACGAACAGAACGCGAGACGACGACCTCGAAGGTATACTGTAGACGCGCGCGAGAATCGAAGAATAGCACGAACGACGACGACGCGAAATCGGAGGGGCGAACCGCCAATTCTGTGGTCGAATATCGGCGTCGGCTGCGACGAAGGAAGAACGCACAACCCAAGGTCAAGTCAGGCGCGCGCCGGAGTCGCGCACCGCGATCTCGGCCATGTACCTAAAGTGAAGGAACTGCAAAAGATAGTTCGCACAACTAGAACTGACATCTTATGACTACAGTTTCCAGCGGCAGGACGGCAGACGAGCACACACCTGCAGAGCAGCTCGAGCTTCTCGGGCTCCAGTCCGGCCAAATTCGTGTCCGCTCTGGGACCGCCAACGGGCTGGGGTGGGTCCACCACAGGGGAGTTGGCCGCTGGCTTGGGCCAGTCATTCAGGCGCCGGCAGGCCTGAAGGAACCACATGGATTGCGAAGTAAATGGGGCCTGTAGCCAGCTCAGAAGCAACACCAAGTCGGTGTATGCTCTCCATTAAATGCGTCAACGAATTCAGCGATACTGTTTCGCTTGCAGCTCGTAACGAACCGTCGCCGACACAAACAACAGTGTGGTACTCTTTGTAGGAAAGGCCAAGGGCAGTTCGAAAGACCTCCTCCCTTCTCACACACTTCATCGGGTTTCAGAAGGGGAGGCTCGGTTCTCCAGATGTCGCGGGCGTCGGACGGAGGGACTGTCAGGAGGCCGCTGCAGGGCGTCCTCTGAGCACCGCCAGTGGACTCGCGAGGAGGAGCCACGTCCGCGCGACAGGAATGCTTCGGCTGCGACTGAAGAGTTGTTTGGAAATCTTTCAAAAATAGACACGAATACGATGCTGTAGGAGCGTCTCCTCGCACCTGACTCTGGGCGTCACTGGCGGCGGCAGCCAGCGGGGGACTGGCCCTCTGTCGGAAGCCCATCTGCTGCAGCTGCTGGTACTGCTGTTGCTGCTGCTGCAGGTAGCTGAAGGCGGCCATGGCGTTCAGGGAGTAGTACTGCAGCGCCTGCTGGTAGAGGAGCGGATTGACCACGCTCTGCTGCAGGAACTGGCCCAGGTTGGGCAGCGCCGACTGGTGCGACGTCGACGGCAGGCTGTGGTGGCGCGTCTGCAAGACGAAATGTGCTCCGCTCCAAACTGCTCGCGTCTCTAACTCCCTTCATACCAGGTTGACGGCGGGATGCTGCGCGCTCGGCTGCTGGTCGGCGGTGCTGCTACTGTAGCGCCGACTGGGCGCCGCTGGGCAGAAGGGGGGCCCGGGAAGCCAGGGAGGCACAGGCCAACCACTGGCAGCCCCCGAATAGCCCGGTAGGAAGCAGGAGCCGCCTGGGACACCGGAGTCGGCCAGGTTGGTGGGGCGGCCCAGAGTCACTGGAAAACAACCGGCCGTTTCACCAGCTTGTGATAGGGGCGCCACCAGGCAGCAGACAACAGTACTCGGCAGAACTGCATACTACAAAGTTACTTGGCAGATGGGCACTCCAATATCGAAACGTTCACAAAAGTTTCCACAGAAGACAAGGATGGTTTTACTCTTAGAGAGTTACAATGGTATAGTCGATGTAGGTACAACTGAGAACTGCAAAGCAGAGAGTAGCTCTGATGGTTACTGTACCTCTGCCGGCGTAGGCGGTGCCGGCGCATCCAGCGGCGGCTCCGAACGAGGACCGCCTTCGCATGTAGGCGGGGTCTGGGATCCAGAACTTCTTCACCTGCTGCTTCGACTTCAGACAGTGGCGCTTCTGGGCCGCCGTGAACGCCTGAAGAAGGAGTCATAAATATTGTTTCAGTGGTTCGATGCCGTCGGCTTCTCTTCGGATAAAGAAGGACCTCGTGGTTGATGCAGCAGTCGAGGATGTGTAGCAGGCTGGCGTAGCAGTCGTCATCCACGTGACGCTGCTCTTCCGCCCAGCCGCCAGCGTCGCTGCTGCGCGGTCCCGAAGCCGCCATCTTCTCGGCAACGCGACAGACCACGCGGCACAGGCGCGCCGGCACGTTCTACGAGAGACGACGGAATAGATGCAGGATAATCTAGAGCAGAATATCGGAATTTGAAACCTGTGTACGTACCTCAGGGTCAATCTCCGTCCAGGGCACGTGGAGGCCGTCGATGCGCTCCTGCGAGCTCTCCGTCTTCCCCGGGAGCGGGTAGGCCCTGATTGGGGTGTGGACCATCTGGCGCAGCTCCACCAGACTCGTCTTGATCCCACCCGGCTGGTTGATGTCCTGAATAAGAGATCCCGTTACTACTGCACCAAAGATCGAGTAGGGTCAATCAACGCCGGACGAAACCTTGTCCAGTTGGGCCAGCAGCTCGCCCCTCTCGTTCAGCTTCTCGACGCAGCCGACGATCTTGCGACGGGCTCCTTTGGTCACACCCTGAGCACAGACAAGCGTGGTGATTGCAGATGTCGCTCTCTTGCGCGTCCAATGAAACTGCTGGGAGCCCACTGTTGGCACGCACCTTTCTCTCCAGCTGCTCCTCTGTCAACGCCATCATCTGGTCGTAGTCCAGCTGCTGGAAGAGCCCAGTGTACTTGTGCAGGCGCAGGGTCTTCAGCCACATGGGCACGTCTGCAACCACGGAGAACAATTTGTCGTTTGTCGCCGCATTGTGGAGAGTGTGACAGGAAAGAGCTTCACTCTGCCAATGAGCGTCGCGAAGAAAGTGCAATTTGTGCCACTACACCATAACCCGGTCCCTCGACAATCGCGCTCGCAGGGTCGGACGCGCACAAATCCGCCACTCACCTATCTACGCGGCTAATCTGTCCACAGTGCGGTCTCATCAAAGGCGGCCCGGCTCGAATGACCTGCGCCAGTAATAGGAGAGGAAGGCGGCAAGTTTGTCGGCGGAGGAAGCGCCATTGACGCGCGCGCGAGCGCCCACTCGAGCGGATAAGCGAGTGTATACCTCCCTACTCAGCTATAGGTATCATCACTATCTATTCTAACAGAAGGGGGGGGGGGGGGGGGGGATGTGGAGGGTCTAGCGGTCAAAGGGTCGCGCCCCGGCCGACCTTTCATCCCGCTGTTGGGTTCGATGAACACGTTGCGGATGCGCTTCTGAGGGTAGGGCACTGCGTCCATAAAGCCTTCGTCGGTGAAACCTGAATGGATACGGTAATATACGTCACGTATACACATTCGTGTCACGTTGTACACTATACATGCATGTTCGTACCACAATATACGTACTTTCAAATTCAACGATTATGTCCAATCCACAGCGTGCCACACTCACTTCCAAAGGCATATCGACTGCCGCCGAACTCCTGCTGATGTCGCGGCGGCGGCGGCGGCGCCTCGAACAGCCGCCTTCGGGCCGCCGAGACCTGAGGAAGATGAGCCGAAGGAAGGGCCGCCTCTGCTCCGCCGCCGCGCGACAGCCAGTCCTGCTGCTGAGTGGAGCACTGGCGCTGGACCGGCGACCAGATGTTGCCCCCTCCTCCTAGCAGGGCGTCGTCGAAGATGCCCCCGGGCATTGGGGTGGTGGTGGAAGCGACCACGGAAGGCGCCCCCAGGGTTAGGGAGCGGGAAGACTTGGGACTGACCGTGGCCGAGTTGGCCGGCGAGTTGAAGGCGCTGTCCGGCGAACTCTGACGAGGGGGACTGTCGAAGGGGTCCGCTGGAATGGGGAGAGGGGTTGTTGCAAGGCAAGGTGGAACACAAAAGGCGGATGGCGTATGAGTTACGAGGTCGCCTAGATGGGCGGGCCACTACTGTAATCACAATAGGCAGGCAACAGCGTAAGATATTAGATGTATGGGTGTACATACATTGTAGTTCGAGTTGCGACTGGGACTGGGATACACATAAATAACCCTGGTTCCTTTCCTTTCACTTTTACCCCCAAGCGCAAAGTAGTAGAGCAGCAACCAACTACCAACAATTTGCAACGTTTCGCAACACCATTACGCAGGGAACACGACCATTGCTCAGCTATAACCAATCTCGTTAATTGGCATAGTTGCTTGCTAGTGCTCAGCTCACCCAGTCCAGCGGTCTTCCTGGGCGTGGCGTAGTAGAAGTTCCGGGCCACCACGGTCTCGTCCAGGCCCTTCCCGCTCCTGTCAGGCGAAGCGAGGAAGAGGTTATGCTGCTGCTGCTTCAGTATTTGCGGCGGCGGCGGGCTGTCGTTGCTGCCCTGCTCGCTGCTGCTGCTCCACTCGGTCGACGAGCTCGAAAGGCAGGACGCGTAGTTGGGTCGGCGGCCGCCGGCGAACGCCCAATCGGCGGCCGTCACTCCACGAGGAGACGACGACGACGACGTCATTCTCTTCTTCCTTCTATCTTCTGCTTCGGCGAGCTGGCGACTTCGCTTCGGTCGAGGAGTGAGAGAGAGTCACTGCCAGCCGGCAACGAACACCTTGGAAGGAAAAAGGAAACACTTTCAGGATGAATCGTCGCCGATTGTAAACTAAGCAGATCGCCGCGCAGGAAGAGCGCCCCTCTCGCCAACAAGAGGAGCGCACGGAACGACCTTTGGCAGGACGAGCGGCCGTCAAAACAATCTCTGTCGGGATGACTAAGGGGACGTGTGAAACAAGGGAAACGTGCAGGAGAACCTGCAGTGAAGCACTCCGACCAGAACGGGAGAAAGCAGACCGCCACTCACTTATCATGAGAAATAAGGCCGATTTCCGCCCAAAGAATCTCCACAAATTCCGCCGGCGCGCGAGTTTCAGAGTACGCATCTACATTACTAAGCTAGCTAGGTGTAGTGTCCGTCTGAAACGCTTGCCTTCCTAGCACTTCGCCACGCGACGCTTCAGCACGCGCTTGCCTCGCTAGCACTTCGCCACGCCAAGCTTCAGCACGCACGCGCTAGGAAGCCAGCAGGACGCCAGCGGCGTCCCGCAGAGAAGCTCGCTCGCTTCGATCGATCGGCCGCAGAGAATCAATCGCTGCACGGCCAGCGTCGCCTGTTGCTGCCTGCCTTCAACGCAGGCTTTGCCTGAACAGTACGGCAATGCACGGTAGCAGAGCCTTGCAAAACCGAACAGTGCGGCAGTGCGCGGTACAGCAGAGAACCTTGCAATGTGCAATTCAACAGAGCCGAACAGTACGACAATGCTCGCGCAGGCAATTCAAGCCGCTTCAGCGACTATTTCGCTTGCAACAGGACAGATCTTGCAACAGGACAATCGGCCCGCTCTCTAGCATTTGTTTTGCGCGCCGCTTTGCACGGCGCGTTCGCGAGGCAGTCAGCGCCATTAGCTTGCAACAGGACAGACTTTCTGCAACAGGACGCCGCAACAGCACAGACGTTGCAACAGGATCGCAGGACAAATCTTGCAACAGGACAAATCTTGCAACAGGACAGATTTTGCAACAGGACAGATTTTGCAACAGGACAGACCTTGCAACAGGACAGATTTTGCAACAGGACAGACCTTTCAACAGGGCAGATCTTGCAACAGGACAGATCGTGCAACAGGACAGATCTTGCAGCAGGACAGATCTTGCAACAGGACAGATCTTGCAACAGGACAGACCCTGCAACAGGACAGATCTTGCAACAGGACAGATCTTACAACAGGGCAAATCTTGCAACAGGACAGATCTTGCAACAGGACACATCTTGCAACAGGACAGATCGTGCAACAGGACACATCTTGCAACAGGACAGATCTTGCAACAGGACAGACCTTGCAACAGGACAGATCTTGCAACAGGACAGACCCTGCAACAGGACAGATCTTGCAACCGGACAGATCTTACAACAGGGCAAATCTTGCAACAGGACAGATCTTGCAAAAGGACAGATCTTGCGACAGGACAGATCTTGCAACAGGACAGACGTGGCAACAGGATGGTCGCGCGAGGCGAACAGCACCGTTGGGTCGCAACAGGACAGATTTTTCAACAGGACAGATCTTTCAACAGGACAGACCTTGTAACAGGAGAGACCTGGCAACAGGACAGGCCTTGCAATAGGACAGGCCTTGCAACAGGACAAACCCTGCAATAGGACAGACCCTTCAACAGGGCAAATCTTGCAACAGGTCAGACCTTGACAATGAACAGGGCGGACGTTGCGGCGCGCGTGCGAGGCGACCAGCGCCGTTGGCTCACAACGGGACAGACCGTGCAACAGACAGACCTTGAACAGGACAGATCATGCAACAGGGCATTACGGCCATTGACGACCACATTCCATGGTATTCAGATCTCAGGAATTCTTCTGCAACGGGAAGGAACGGCTAGTATTCCCTACACCTACAAGGACCGGCGCGCAGCAGAACTCCACCGAAATCCTGTAGACCAGGCCGAATTGAGCCCAAAATGCGCCATTTCGCTTCGATTCAACCAGTAGCCGGCAGCTAATATTCGGGGCTGCGCCAATCGCCGACTCGCCTTACCATTTTGGATGGGAAGAATTGACAATTCATGCGCAAATGCTCACTTCACCACGCCGTCTTTCCGCACTGCATTTCCTTCAATTCAGAAGTTTGAATGGGCGCGCAAATTTAAGCTACAACATAGTTTGAGGAGAGTACGGTAGAAGTTGCATTCAAATTTGAATTTCGGCATTAGGAAAGTGGCTGTTTGAAGGCAAAATCGACACAATATGGAGAAACCAATAGCGAATTCGCGTTCCTCGCCGCGAAACACCCTAGAATCGACATTACAAACGTACAATCACCTCACATCGAGGTTCCTCAACGTAGGGCTTCGGTAGGTCGAAAATCGGCAAAAACTCGCGAATTTTGATCCGAAACGCGAAAACAATGCCAGATTCGGCATCAGCGACCTCGAAAGCACCGGGATCGACTCCAACATTGATTTTGACCGCCCGGGTGGAAATTCGAATTTTGGACGCGGCCGGGGTACGGTAGCCGAAAAAATATTTTTGAAAATTGATTCCGGATCAGTTTTCAACGGGGAATCGCGTGGTGCAGTCCATTCGGCCGTAAATCAGCGCAATCGAGCGCTAAGACGGCCGAAAGTCGAAAATTGGAATTTTCGACTCCCGACGGAGCCTTTTTGGTACCGCAGAACTCAAGATTTCCTCGGCGGATTTCAGAGATTTTGGTCTTAAACGAAAGAGAACATGATAATCTTGCCGATTGGAGATATCTGGCCCGATCCAACTACTCCCTGATTTACTAGGATTTTTTAAAAGCAAATTTTTGTCAAAAAACCACTTTCGGCTACCGTAACCCGAGAACGCGTCGGCCGATTGGCTCGGGATTTTTTTTCCGCAGAAGCTCTCGTAGAGGGCTATAACATATCCAAAGGGCGTCAAAATCGACCGACTATTCCAGAAATTCCAGCTGGGTGAACACCCTCCCAGTAAGTAAATTTTTGAATTTTTGAATTTTTCTCGAAATTTTCCCACCACGCGAAAAAAATGAAGGTCCGTCCACACCTACTATCCCTCGAGAGCTATCGATTAAAAAAAACCCCGTCCAAATCGGATGAACCACGCGCGAGAAATCTTGGGGCAAAAAAGTTAGTCGGTGTCAGCTCCACTATAGCACTCCGCCCCTTTTGGGGTCGGAGTGCTAAAAACAGCTGCGCCGCGCGCCAGCAGAACGGGTCTTGGAGAATTTGCGCGCGCAGCAAGCGAGCGGGAGAACAAACAATTCGCGAGAACCGCGCAGGAATGACTTTGTGCACCTGAAGCTAGAGGAATGCAGGCGCAAACTCGACCTGTGATCACCGAACCACTGCATCAACGATCAAGCCCAGTCTAGGTGAGTTCGCGCAATCATGGGAGCATAAAAGCAAATAGGGCGCCAATCAATCACTCCGCTAGACAACGCTGTCGTGCAACAATAACAACAAAGGCGGCCTAGTTCGCGGCGGGGCTACAACTGCGACCGCCGTGTCGCTTCCTGCGCCCGCCTAGCTAGGAAATTACTTGGGAAGTTGCGTTTCCAAAACAGGTTGCCAGACAGACGGTTGCACTCCGCCTGGACGAACGAATCCTGAAGCCAGCCAAACAGGGCCTGAGCCGGATTCGCTAGCTGGCCAGATTTGGCCAGCTGAATCGAAAAGGCTCCCTGCGTGCGTCGCGACGACTCGTCACAAAAGAGACAAAACACGAAGAGAGCGACAGCGGCGGGGCGGCGCGCATTCGCCCCTGTTGACCCAGCTTGAGCCGTGGCGGCGGCGAAGCCAAAGGGAAGTGGATGGAATCCCCCATTCCACGGGCCAGCAGGCAAACGAGCGCAAGCGCGCGACGCGTCGCGACGAGCAGGCAGACAGACGTACACGCACAGAGACAGACAGAAAGGGAGCGTCGTCATTGTCCAGTTCGAGTAGGCCGCCAGCGTAGGAGCGGGCAGGCGCCGACCACAACTGTTTGACCGATTGACATCCCTGTATGGAGGCCGGTGGCGGTGGCGTACGCTGCTTATGGGCGCGCGCCGCCAGCGCCCAGCGGACGGGGAAGAAGAACAGAGGAGGAGGAAGAGCAGTCATCACGCTGCGACTAAATGACCGTTTTGCGTGCGTAGTGAGTGACCACACGCTGGGCCCCACGCGAGATAAGGACCGTCACACGCTGCGCAAGACAATATGCCCAAGCCCCCCCCCCCCCAGCCCAAAGGAAGGCAGCCAAGCGACAAAGTTGGAAGCTTCCCAATGGGAAGGGCACTCTCTGGGCCGAACATAATAATTGAGAAGGTGTTCTGCTGATTCGCCGCTCGCCCCTGTTCTGTTGGAAGTCAACCACCTCACCGCGTCTCTGCAATTTTGCATGCCTATTCCTACCTCCGCTCCGCTCATATTATACACGCTACCCCCAATTCAAATGTTTTGCTTTCTATCATGTTTCCCTCTCAACGAACCTCACCTAATCGAATATCCTCATGGAGGCGGGGGTGGGGGGGGGGATTCGCCGCCGAATCTGACCCAAGAATACATATAACTAAAGTGAACGCTAGACTACGGTCAGGTAGCGGCAACACAACACGCCTCAAGCCAACTTGTTGCTTGACGTCTGCCAGCTTCCACTTTCGCTCCACTGGCTATGAAAGGCAACACTGTCTGACGCGGCTTCGAGGTCGGGGTCGTCGCCAGACGAGACGAGTCTATTTGGGCTTTGATGCTTCGCATAGGCTGACTCAAAAGAGTGATTATTTATTTAGCGACATGTCAAGAGCGAGCCGAGACACCATCCACGCGGCGGTGGTACCAGGCTTGAGTCGACCGAGAGACACAAAGGAGGCGCCGCCAACGCCCCCACCGAAGTGTACAACAAGGTACTCGTCCGACTCGAGGAGTGGAACGATGAGAGGGCAGTTGCGCAAACAGAAGACGACGAGTCGACGACGCACCGATTCCGAGGATGTTGCTCTGACGAGTCATAGAAACCGAACACTTATGGACGCTTCCGAACGCCACGTTTTGCCCAATTTGCAATTCTCCCGAAGGGGAGAGCGGCTGGCACGAAACGGCGCGCGCCGATTATCGGCCAAATCCAGCCAAGCTGGCGCGCGCGTTCGGAAAAAAATAACATCGGCCTAATTTGCAGCGGCTCCCCTGTCCGGGCTGGCGAGTCGCTTCAGGGCGAAGCCCCACCGACCGTAATAATACGAGAGGGGCCGGGCTAGGAAGGAGGAGCCGCAGCCACCTGCCACCTTCCCACAGAAGCTAATCTATTTGGGCTTAGCGAGACGACCGACCGACCGACTGGCTGACAGTCTGGCTGCCCCGCCAGGCCAGCTCCCTCACCTATTGTAACCTAGGTACATATTATGTGCAGTACACCTTATAGTATACACAGAGAGAGAGGGGGGGGGGTGGGGAGAACAAAGACTGAAGAGCCTCCGATTCCGCCCCAGAGGATAGGGAGCGGCTGTGTGAGACCGATGAGGGAAATGACACGGGGAAGTACTACGACGAGTCGAGAATGGCGGGTTGCCTAGAATGGATGTGACTGCAGTAAACTTGCACAGTAGCTACATGGTATAAGATCGAGTTTCACTCGGCCAAAACTCGACGTGAAATTTGACCCATTAGACGGATAACAAGTGGCACGTGCACAAACCATTGTGGCCGACGTTCCAGGTCTACCCTGGGTCGGCGGCACTGGCCGCATGCAGTCCTACTACCGCACTGTTCATCATCAGACAACTACTGGCCCAAGCGCGTTTGACTGCTGGTAGTCAGACAAGGCGTGGCTGCACGCTGACCAGAAAAGAACCCTACACATAGAGGAGAAGCTGACGTACCATCACTGCACAGGAAGTACGAATAAGCACCGCCACCACTGTCTGGGACGAGATGACGAGTCAGTGGCAAGGGCGGCAACAGAAAGGGAAGGCAAGCCGACCAGCTTAATCGACTTGCGCCGGCGCCAGTGAGTGGCACCTACAAATCGGCCGGCGATTTATGCGCATTCATGGCCGCGCGAGGCGAAAAACAACAATAGCGGCGCGGACCGACCGGCGAGTCAGCTGCGGCGCGCATAAAATTTCGCAGGGTTCATCATCGGCGACTACAGACGGTGTTTCGAGCGAAGAGCCTAGTGGCCGACTAGTCAGTCGACATGCAGCACAGAGAATTGCAGTTCCATAGCTACAGACTGGCCCGCTCTGTGCAGGGCAGCAGCCTATCCACTCCACTAGTCCACCAGCTAGTGCCTAGTCACTAGCGGAGCTTTGGTCGCCAAATGACCTGTTTGGAAGGGAGAATTTACAGCGCTAGAAGTGCCACCCCCCCCCCCCCCCCCAATGGGGGAGATCGCCGGCCAGTTTAGTCGGCGTCGTCGTCGAGGGGGGCGAGACGACACTGGCGCGCTCGCTCTACCCCTATGCAACATTTTTCAAGGGCGCCAGACAATGGGGTCTCGCCGAAAGGTAAACAAACAGGTACCCCCCCCCCCCCCCCTTCTACTGCTGGGTTATGTGGGGTGGGGGGGGGGGGGGGGAGGTGGTCGGTCAAACCAAAACGATACGATACGCT
The DNA here is from genome assembly GCA_030248115.1 of Linhomoeus sp. GSCO2_2. Classification (NCBI taxonomy): domain Eukaryota; kingdom Metazoa; phylum Nematoda; class Chromadorea; order Monhysterida; family Linhomoeidae; genus Linhomoeus; species Linhomoeus sp. GSCO2_2. Next base: position 104,454 of record JASAMZ010011620.1, read on the forward strand.
ACCATCAGATGTAACAAACCGCCGGCCAAAAAACCAACGTAGAAGGGAGGGCTCCCCTTTCATCGGCTTGCTTCCACCCCTGACAAATTGCTCGTTCCAAACGAGCCGTTTGGATGTGGTGGGGGGGGGGGGGGTAGGTGTAAGCTTTGGCTGGCGCCAGCTCGGTGTCAGCTTCCTGTTTGAACTGCTGTGGGGGGATGGCGGCGGCATGCTTGCGTGTCTGGCGAGCTGTGTTTTTGCGCCCGCTCCTCTGCGGCAGGCGGAAAAGATAGCGACATGGGAGCGGTTCTGCTGACTCGGCAAAAACCTAAAGCGAATGCAACGGCGGACGGCGCAACAACAAGAAAACACGAGCCTAGGTTTTTGGCCGCCGTTTCACCCCGCTTGTCATATAATACGGGAGCGCGTGACGACCTGGCTACTTATCTGGCTGCCGCCAAGCGTGGACCGGCGGCCGGGCAGCTAGCCAGGAAAAACATCTCGAGAGCCGGAAAACAGCTCGTGACCGAGTAGAGCGGCCTGCGGCGATGAGACAAGAGGGAGGGAGGGCGGGCCAACAATCGACAAAAGCGAACGACGCTACTCTGGCACTCGTCTGGCTGCCGGAGGCTGCTGGCGGCCTTCGCATTGTGCTTCTCCGCCGCCAGGGTTCACTTGTCGCTATTCTCGGCCCCCGAGTCGAGTGCGGCAGTTGAATTATTCAAAACTCGACGGAGAGAGCGGCAGTTCTTCCGCCGCTGACTCAGCGCGGAAGCATACATGCAGTATGCACACGCCGCGCTCTTGCGACGACGGAAGGACGGGGCGAGGTGCGCGCGAGGCAGCGGATCGCCCGCATCAGTCGTTCGTCTTACTCACATCTTTCGACAAGAACGGGACAGCAGGTGTCGAAGCGACGCGATTTCAAGTGGATCGCTGCCTCGGGCAATATTCTGACTAGTCGGCCGCCCAAGCGCGTCAATAGTCTGAGTCTAAACTTGCAGAGAAACTGTAGAAGAATACAGTCACAACTACGTAAGTACAGTGACGAACCAAGCCAATAGGCCAGCAAGCATCCGGAAGCCAATTGGGACGAACCCTAGCAAAGCAACTGTCGTGAGAGAAAGGAGTGGCTAGCGCCTAACCGAACAGCAGATGAGACACACTTCCGGTACAGACAAGCGCAACTGCTAAGCTACGTACAATTGGGAGCGCCATTTCAACCATACAACAGCGCACTATATGTACGTACACAAGTAACAAACATAACATCAAGTCACAAACCAGATGAGAGGCACGCAAGAAGTTGCGTGACCGTCTTCTGAACGGCCTGCAGAGTGTGAGGACGGTGCTCTAGGGCCCAGACGAGACAAACACCCAGGGAGGAGGGAGGGAGGGAGGCCGACTAGCCAAAGAAATGACGCGCGGCTTCCTGGCGGCTCGCCGTCTACTCGGCTGGACTCCGGGACGAAGGGGAAGCCAAAGAAAGAGGCAGGAGATCCACGGTCGGCTCCTACGGCTGGAGAGGGGGGGGGGAGTCTTCCGCCCCTCCACACCTACAGTCGGCTGGGGGAGGCGCAAAAAACAATATTCATTTCCTCGCTCGCGCAGCGTCCCTTTGAAACGAGCGCGCGCTCCCCTTCGCCAAAGTCGTTAGTCATTCGGTCGGCGCGAGCGGCCGGCCGCTTGTCTTCTCATTCTCTCTCGCTCGCTGCCTACTCCTCCCCCAGCGGCAGGGCTGCCGACCCAGACAGACGGCGCCCCCCCCCCCCCCCCACCCAAACCAATCCTCTCAGACATGCGCCTACGTGTTGCGGTATGGCGACGGCGGCGAACTCCGGGTGCGCTTTCCAAGTATAGAGAGTGGTGGGCGAAGAACGAAGGAGAGCACCCAACCACCGGCAGCTGCGTCGGGCCTACTTGTTCGTCAAAGGGAGGCGTGGGGGAGACGGCCGGCCGGCCGCAAAAAAGATTGGCCGCCCGTCTGTTGTTTGCTGCGGCCGCGACCGGAGGCGGCTCGTGAAAAGAACAGCGATACCCCCCCCCCCGCCCTCTCTCGTCTGGGCGAAACGGCCCCCATAAACGAACAGCTTTGCGAATGGCCCCGACGAATGGTAGAAGCCTAGGAAAAGCGGTCAACGAAAGAAAGGGAGCGGAAGAGAGAGAAGCGACTTGTCGTCCGCACGATTCGAGTTCCTTGTAGGTACCTGCCAAGACCACCACTAGAAGTTCGACAGCGAAACACTGTCGCATTGAAGTTTCATTTCGCAGAACGGAATGAAACTGAAGGCGACGAATGGACGCTGGTACCGCTACAAAACGGTAGTGCCTCGCAGAGAACGAAGAATCCCAGTCGACTACTATGGTTACTAGGGTGGCTCGGAGCTGGCAAGTAGATGGATGGATGTACCGCATCACATACATACGTAACGTACACGTATCCCTATCGTATCGAGGGGAGAGGGGGGGGGGGTGGAGTGAAGAGTGGTACTATTTCTGGCGGAGAATCCCCCCTTATTAGCATTCTCCCACTGGGCGGAAAAACAACGCTTGACTACAGTCTCGGTCGAACTGGCCGACCCAGAGAGTCAGCAGATTGTACCGACATATGTACTGCACCTTACGTGAAGCTTGCGGTATTTGCGTACGCCTAGAAAATATGTACCATACCGAGCTCTACCCTATCGAGGAACACTTGAAATGATGGTGCTTCTTGGGAGGTGTAGCCTGAAACCAGACGCGGCCGGTGGAGGCTGTCGCAGGGCGCAAAACAAAAGGCCTACGGTGCCGCTGAATGGCCGTTCCTTCTGGGATGGCGAGAGAGGGAGAGAGAACGAGCGCCGACGGCGTTCCTCACTCCGGACGGCGCTGCCGCTGCCGCCGCCGCCGAGCGCCGCATTCCTTCAACCTAGTTGCTATTCATACAAGCGCCGGCACCCCGACTCAAAAACACCTCTGTGGGGAGCCGAGCGAATGGAAGGAAGGCACTCTCTTTCTCTCCGGCTAGCTGGCCGGCCCGCGGAGCTTCTCTCGCGCAGAGGTGGAGAGCGGCGAACGGCCGCCGGCCGGCCGTAGGCAGCTTTGCCAAAGGCGGCGGCGGCGCTTGTATTTACTGTCAATAAACTTATGACGACGGGTGGGGGGCCGGCGGCGCAAAAGGTGCAGTCGGCCGGCGCGGAGATGGATGGGTGCCAGTTACGGGAGCGCCGCGCCCCGCCGCCTGGGCAAATGGGGATCGGTTCCGGTCGGGCCGGCGGTGTTTTTCGGTCGTTTCCATCGAAAATTATGCCGGCCTTTGCTTGCGCAAAAACAGCTGCTCCCACCGACTTCTCATCCCTCAGGGGAGCAAATCTGTTTGGGCTTCTCGGCCGCTACATGCTGCACCTTGGAAGCAAAATAACCTAGCGCAAGTAGGGGAAGGGGTGCATAACTCAGTCCTGAGAATGTGAGAGAAAATACTGTTGAAGTACAGTAGGTGTACGAAGTCGTTGCAGTGGAAACAGAATGCCAAGTGGATTGGATGCTGGGCAATCGTGAATGGAAGTGTCTCGTGGGCAGTCGCAGATTTAAATCAGCAAGTGGTTGTACTGAAACAGAGCAAAGTGAATTTTGCAAAAAGGTTGGAATGAAAAAGACCGTGGGGTTTAACGTCCACCGTCTTTAACTTGCATCGAAACATCAATTCACGACAGGGATAAAATGATATTTCAAAGGCCCACAAATCTAGCAAAGCTGCAAATGATAGCCTGATCAATCACTGGCCCTCTTGAGAACGTTGCTTGTACGTTTCTCACGTACTATTACACGTACGGCGCACAGCAACATGAAACATATGACTACGCGCCTCTGGCTCCATCAATCAGGGAACGGTGGAGAGAGAGAGAGGAGAGGGAGCAGCAGCCGAACAAACGTGCGAAGGACAAGGCAAGAACGTGAGCCAAATGCAACCAATCTAGCAACACGCCAGGTTTTGCACAGCGCCACTATGTACATACGTTCTGTACCTCGGCTCACATAGACTACTGTCCACACCCCCCGTTTGCCAAAGAAGAGTAGGTGCCAAGCGACGTAATTTTGAGAAAGGTCGAGAGAGTGGTGATTCTCCTCCCGTGCGCCCTGGCAGCAGCAGGAACAGAAGGAGAAGAGGCAGAAGAGGAGCAGCAATTGGCGGCCGCCTCGCCTCCCCTATACATGATCGATGTCTCCTTCGGCCCTGGGCGAAGGGCCATAAGTGGTGGCCGAGGCGCAAGGTCACTCCCCCTCCAGAGAGATACATACAAGCACACAACAGGGAGCGAAAGTGATGATCTCCGATTCCGCAGTCGCTCTCGCTTTGCTCTTGGCGAGCTGAGGAGGGCGGCGGAAAAAAACAGCGCCGTCCGCAAGAAAAGAACACCTCCTCCCCTCCTCCTCGCCCTTCCCATCTCAGTGACGCGCGCGCCGTCCGGCTGGGGATCGGTACCATTTCGCGCGCTGGGGCACAAGCCGCCTCTAACAATGACGCCGCCGCCGCCGCCGCCGCAGACGAAGATGGCTGAGGAGAAGGGGAGAGGGAGGCTCGCACGCGCACTTCTCAAAGAAACCCTCGCGAGTGCGCGCGCGCGCGCTCGGAAGTTCTGAAATTCCTTGCGACGGCGGCAGCGCCGTCGTCTGCAAGAACCAGTCGCAGCGGCGGCGGCGACTTCGACCGCCCCCCAGACGACAACGAGGAGGGAGGGAAGCGCGAGGCGCCGAGAAGGACAATCTTCCAGGTGGGGGACACACAAACGGGCGGCGGCGGCGGCCCTTTCTCTTCTTTGCCTGGGTGAGCACGCGGCCGACCGTTCCGTCCCCCATTGTCATGGCGCGTCGTCTGGCGGCGGAAGAAGCTACCGCGATGGGCGAGGCAATTCGGCTGCGATAACGACCGCGGACGAGATAAACGGCGCGCGATCCGACTGTTACAATGTCAAAGTTCCCGTCGAAGTCAGAGTTTTGAAAGCCGTAGTACGTCGGAGCAATTTGTGCAGGTGTGTCTGTCCGTTCGCCGATAAGAGTGGTGCATGAACAACAGACGCGCAAAAAGCCGGCTCCTGGCATCTCGTAAGCGCAGAAACCAATCTCTCTCCCTACCCAGGGGCAGGCAGCAGGACAAACAAGAAGCTCGCCAAAGAATGCCAACGTCAGCAGACTCTAGGTCAACAACCAGAATGTTGCAGAAGTTTTTTTTCGTCTAAGGCGACTCAAACAGTCCCTGATCGCACGCACCGTCCGCGTAGCTCAAACAAGTCCTCACAAATTACTGTCCCCTAGAATATCCGCTCACTGGTTTACTCAAAGAATGAGCGGCCTAAATGCCTGCCTCTACAAAGCCCTTGCAATGCCAACAAACACGGCAGATTGAATAGAGGTCTCCGCTCTAGGCCATCTTTACGATCTCAATCTGGGAACCAACACGGATGGCACGAGGTATGAACACTCACCCAAGTGCAGGCCAGTACAGAGAGAGCATTTTGAACGGCAACCGAAGACTATTCTGCATAATTTAATTGTTAATGCCCTTTGGACATAGCCGGTAACTACGAATATACAGAAGCTGGGCGGTGGGGCTATGCGCTATACGACCACGCTACAAAAGGGCAAACTCTTTCGACAGCCAGCAAGTACATACGATACGACCAAGAGAAGTAACCTATGAAAAGGGACACGGATGACGGAACTGCATCGCGAAATCCGCGCACAACAATACGTTGTGCGCCTGGAAATCGAGAGTGAGAGAAGAAAGAGAATGACAAAGCTGTCTCATGGGAGCTCGTTTCAGCGGGGCACCTGGCTGGACGGCTTCCGACCCGGCGGCAGGAAGCCAGCGATATGTCGTCCCGACCGTGAAAACGTCCCTTTCGCACGCGCGCGTGCGCGCAATCGCAAAACGCGTGTTTTGTTCTGTTCCATGCGGCCGACGCAAGACGGTCGCGCGTTAAAAATGGCTCCGCCCGCCCAAGGTCAGGGAAGGAGGGGCGCGTGCGCCGCTCGCGCGTGCCTCCCGAAGTCTCCCGAATTGTGCGCTATGACGGATTGCGACATAAGAGGAATGCGCGCTTCCTGCCAAGGAACGGCGACTAGCGACGACAAGGGAAAGTCGCAACTTGTGGTGAAGGATGGAATCCGGCGCGCGCGCGCCTCGGTCAACAACCAGTTTTATGATCCCAGGCCTTCTTCCTAACGGCAGCTGACCTTGGAAGGCGCACCACGATGTTTTTGCCGTCGTTCAACCTGAGGGTTACACAGGCCGGATGACAATCCGTGTGCCTATACTTTCGTTCACCAGTGGTCTCATTCTCTCAGTGACCGACAAAACCGAAGTCATTGCGGAAATGGAGTCACGCCTCGGCGTCGCGCCGATCCGTCATAATTTCGCGTCGGAAGCGGTTGCGCCGTAATCGAGTTGGCGGACTCCTAATTGGGCGCGAGCGCGCGCGCGTTCGCGGCAACAAACAAGAAGACGGAAAAGGGGTCGCTGCTCGAGGAGAGACGACAAGCCGGCTCCACTCGAGGAGGCAGAAAGGGAGGAAGGGAGGCCTTTGATTCGGTGGCGAATTGGCCACACGAGATGAGGGAGGGATGGAACGCGAGTTGTCGAAGATGGACGAGACGGCCTGGCGGCAGCTGACTCATCCACCAGTGTTCTCTTTCCTTCTGGTTCTCCCATACTTCTTTTCTCCTCGCTGGCACAGGCGGTTGACTCGATTTGGCAGCACCCAGAACCGATCGTTACCCTGCCTTCCCCGCCTTTGTTCCCCGCCCCTGCTGTCGGCCCTGCTACCGCTCTTTAGGTTTATTGTCCCGCCCTCACTCCTCATGTCGTGTTCCTTCCTCGGGCAAACTCTGACAGCAACGATAACTGTTGTGGAGGGGACCGAGAAGACTGGAAATGGCGCAAGCGGCCAACCATTCCGCAGATGGCTGCCTCCGCCGATCCGGACGGCAGA